>CAUYRT010003519.1:0-30056 GCA_963574885.1 Lepilemur ruficaudatus | reverse complement strand
ATTCTGTAGGTTGTCTATTTGCTCTAGTGATAGTTTCTTTGGCTGTGCAGAAGCTTTTTAATTTGATCAGATCCCATTTGTTTATTTTTGTTGCTGCATTAATTGCTTTGGGGGTCTTCTTCAAGAATTCTTTGCCTAGGCCGATGTCTGAAAGAGTCTTCCCAACCTCCTCTTCTAGGATTCTTAAGGTTTCCTGCCTTAGGTTTAGGTCTATTAACCATCTTGAGTGTATTTTTGTGAGAGGTGAGAGGTAGGGATCCAATTTCATTTTTCTGCATGTAGCTATGCAGTTTTTCCAGCACCATTTATTGAAAAGAGATTCTTTTCCCCAATGTATATTTTTGTCTGGTTTATCAAAGATTAGGTTACCATATGCAGATTTTTTCATCTCTGGATTCTCAGTCCTGTTCCAAAGATCAATGCTTCTGTTCTTGTGCCAATACCAAACTGATTTGATTATTATAAAAACTTTTAAATGAACATTGATAGCAGCTTTATTCATATTAGCCAGAAAATGGAAACAGCCCAGATTTCCTTACATTAGTGAATTTGTAAGCAATCTGTGGTGTATCCACACCATAGAATGCTACTCAGCAATCAAAGGAATGCAAGATTGATTGATGATTATTGATGTATGCAAGATTTTGAGTAAATCCCA
Source organism: Lepilemur ruficaudatus (assembly GCA_963574885.1). Lineage (NCBI taxonomy): Eukaryota > Metazoa > Chordata > Mammalia > Primates > Lepilemuridae > Lepilemur > Lepilemur ruficaudatus. The sequence continues at coordinate 29,398 of CAUYRT010003519.1, read as the reverse complement.
ATGATATTAGCTAAGTAAAAAAGCTAATAGTAAAAGATTACATACTATACAATTCTATTTATGAAACATTATTAAAGTAACAAAATTATGGAGATGGAAAATCGATTAATGGTTGTTATGGGTTGAGGATAAGGGGATTGGCTGTGTGTGGCTATAAATGTGCATTATGGAGCCTTGTGGTGATAGTATAGTTCTACATCTTTATTATGGTGGTAGTTACTCAAAGCTGCACATGTGATAAAACTACATAAAACAACACACCCACACACAGATGAGTGCATGTATAACTGGAGAGATATGAATAAACTCTATGGATTGCACCAAAGCCAATTTTCTGGTTTCAATATTGTATTACAGTTATGCAAGCAATTAACATTGGAGAAGGCTAGGCAAAGTGTGCACATGATATCCCTGTACATTTCTTTGCAACTTTCTCTAAATCTATAACTATTTAAAATAAAATATGTATTTTATTCAATTTTCAATAAGACAATAAAGAATGCATAAAATAAAAATTTTTAAAGAAAACATAATGGCATTTTCCTAGCTGTCTTATTGTTGTTGATTTCTTATTTAACTTTACTGTTATCAGGTGAATGGTTATATAATATTTTAATCATTTTATATTTATTAGGACACCTGTAATAACACTGCAAATGGTATATGTTGGTGAACATACCATGTTCATTTTAAGGAGGGTATATTCTGCAGTTGTTGGTATAGTATTCTAACAATATCAGTTAGGTCAGTGTAGTTACCACAGTTATTCAGATTTTCCATGTCTTTGCTGAGTTTTTATCTAAGTTGTTCTGTCGGTTAATAAAAGTGTGTTAAATACCTGTACTATGATTGTGCAAATGTCTATTTATCACTTTAGCTCTCCCAATAATGTGTATGTGTGTACATTGAAAATCTGTTGTTAGTATATACATTTTTATATTTGTCATGACTTTCTAGAGAATTAAGTCTTTATCATTTTGAAATATCCCTCTGTATCTCTAGTAATATTTTTTGTATTTAAGTCAATTTTATCTGACATTAATAAGACTACTCCAGCCTTATGCTTATTATGTTTCTATGGTGTATCTTTTTCCATGCATTTGCTCCCAACCTACCTCTGTCTTTATACTTAACATGCATATTTATGGACAGCACAGTTAATTCTTGCTCTTTTATATATTATGATAATATCCAACTCTTAATTGGAGTATTTAGGTCATTAACACTTAATATAATTATTTATATGGTTTGATTCAGGCCTAAATTTTAAGTTGGTTTTCTGTGTTTTTAATTCATATTTATTTTCCCACTTTCCTGCTATCTTTTGATTAGTTAATAAGTTTTAGAATTCTATGTTCATTTGTCAATTGGCTTTTAAACTACAGCTCTTTGCATTGGATGATTTTTATTAATCTATATGAAAGTTTACTGATTCTTTCCTACATCATTTCCATTGTATTATTAAGCCTACTCAGTAAAATTTTAATTTTAAATGTTGCAGTTTTTAGTTTTACATTTTACATCTGTTTCATTTATACTGTTAGTATATCTCTTCTGTAATTTTCTATTTTTCCATTCACTACAACATATTTTCATTTGCCTCACTGAGTATAGTTATAAGAAATACTTTAAAGTCCTAGTCTGATAATTCCAACATCTAGGCAATTTCAGGATTGGCATCTGTTGGTTGTTTTTACTTTGAGGTGGAGTTACATTGGCCTGGCTTTCATTCTAAATGTTATGTTTTGAAGATTCTGGATTTTGTTCTATTACTCCAAATAGTTTTAGCAGGCAATTAACTTGGTTAGATTCAGGCTGAAAGCTGTCATATCAGTTGTTAGCATTAGCCCAGAACTAAGTACAGTTTCTTAGGACTTAGCTTTCCCCACACATGTAAGATTCAGATGTGAACCAGAGACTCACACCAAATTTTAAACACAGGATATTGGGGGTTCTTTTCTCTGTTTCTTTCCTTTTCTTGGTCACCCCTCATTCTCTTACAAACTTCATTATCCCAGGTTTCCTCACTTGAATATTTTGGCCAAAAAAATAAAAAAGTGGCTTTTATGCCAAAGCACCAACCGTAATGATTCTGGCCACCCTCAGCGTAAAGTTGCAAAAACAACCTGGGATACTCATTCCTTGGATTACTTGCTATATCTTTCCACTCCACAGAGAAATCTACCTACAAATTTGTTCAGGCTGCAGAACACTCAGGTAGTTATTTTTATGTACGCTTTATAGAATGTGTAGCTGTTATATGCAGGAGGATCAGTTAATTAAGTTCTCATTCCTTAATACCAGATGCAGAACTCCCCTCACGGCATAATGAATCATAAAGTCCAAAAGTAAAGAAATAAACATTTATAACAAACAAATACAACCAACCAAAAATGGTATAATTAAAGTAATAACAAATAGCACAAAATTTAAATATTATTTTACACAAAGCAGCTCACTACCAAAAGATAAAAGTATTTAGAATATTGATGTACTTGCCAGAGCTTCAAAATGTATAAAACAAATATGGATAGAATTATAAAGAGAAATTGAGACAGCCACAGTCATAATATGGTATATTAAAAAAATTTCTTTCTGTAACTGATAAATCCATCACAATTAAGTATTATAAAGACATAGAAAGTTTAAACTATGCTGATTATGAGGTCGATTTTATGGGATATTATATATATGATCTTTACTCATTCACTTTCTGGAAGTAAATCTATGTATGATGAATGACTTCTTACACATTTTTATTTTTCTACCTCTTCCTCATTGTCTGCATTTGTCCAATACATTGTAGTTAAACTTTTAGAATCAGCTGGATTTCTGTGGTAAAAATGCCCCAAACATTGAAAAGATATTAAAGTTAAATATATTCACAATGATTTTTTAATAGCAAGAGTTATGTGTAATGTGGAGTTAAGGAACAAACAAATAAAAACCACACCTTTCTTTTCCTTTTTGATCAATGATGTGAAAACCTCAAGAATTAAGAGTACATTTGTAACTCAGACAGCTGAGCCTCATGTGGACATTAATGAAAACAGTATTTGGCATTTAACTCCTGTAAATAAAGCTGCTGAATAGAACTACTTCAGTGATCAATATTGTCTAATGCAGAACTATAAACCTTTGAAGTTGTAAAGACAAGGAAAAAATAAAACAATCAAGAAAATGTTCTAACTTTCCTGTTAGATTTCTCAACTTAAAAAAATGCTATATAACCTCTTATTCTCCACTAGTGCCTATAACCCAGTGAAATAAATACACTTTAAGAACAACAGTGTGCCCAGCCTACAATAGACATATGTGGACTATTAGGGGTTGCTGTCAAGGCCATATATGCCTTTGTGCAAATGCTTCTCAGAATTGGTGTCAAGTCACATTGATATGCAATTTGTTACTGTTCATGTAAATTAGTACAGTAATGGTTTATTTTTTTATATAGCTTAAAATAGTTTCAAGATGATCTCCAGAATAGCAGGATTCTCACTCATGAGTATTCTGACATGTTTTGAGTAGGAGAGAAAATGAAAGTTATACATTGTGGTTTGATAATTTATTATAACCAGCTACATTCTATAGCTTAAAGTGAACCACATATATATAATATTTAAAAAGCACTACTTGTTATCATCAGTTGTTAACCACCATGGAGAACTATAGTTTTTCCTCCTACTTTAAAAATCAGAGCTTTGTAACTAATATACTATAAATAGCTGCTATTATGCATTGTAGGAGTTTTTCATTTCCCCATAAAATTTTGAAAGTATCATAGGTATTTTGGAATACATATTGGAATAAGTCTACTCTCAGGTTAACTTGCTAGTACTTTGAAAAAACTGTATCTTATCTTTCTGGCTGATTTTAGAATTATTTGTTTTCCTTAGCTCTTCTATAATTTCATTATGATGCATCTATGTATGTATTTTTTTTCCTGGGGATCTCTTTGTGCTTCTTGAATCTAAGGATGCACATATTTCATCATTATGGAAATGTTTTTCTCATCTCTTTGAATATTGTCTCTAACCCAGTTACTCTCTTTTCTTCAAGATCTCCTACAAGAGGTACAGACTTTCTCACTGTGTTTCTCTTGTTCCTTAAACCTTGCTTTCATACAGTTTATATCTCTATTATGCTTTGTTGCATTCTATATTCAATTCACTAATACTGTCTTCAGCTTTGTCTAATCTACTATTTAACCCATCCATTGATTTTTTATATCAAAGAATGCATTTTCATTTATAAATGTTTACTTCTGTTTGGGTCAAATTGGCTTATTTTTGAATTTAAGTGTCTATTTTTTTCTTACACTTTCAATTCTTTCTCTTATGTATTATAATTAGGAATTTAAAATATTTTACAGTCTTACTCAGATTGTTCCTTTCTATTGCCGCAGATTTTGAGGAGACATAAGAAAGAGGAGAAGCACTATCAAGCATTTGTGGTGATTGGGTTATTTCATTTCATGTTTTGTAATTAAAAAAATTTACTCTCCTGTGAGAATCCACTATAACTTTGGTCATGGGAATATGCCTCCAGAGTGGTTTTGCATTCACTTATACCATATACTCCTAGAATACTACTGGCTCAGAATCAAATTTAAGTCAATTTTTTGGATGCCTGGACCATATAAGCATTTTTGCTCTAACCTCAAGTAAGGAATAAGACAAAGGTTCAAAATTCTAATGAAATGCTTTTATGTTTACTCCAGTGCAACAAGCTCCCTAGTTATCTCTTGTGGCCAATGAGTGGATTTTATTGAGTTTCTCATTTTACTTAAAGTGTGGACTTTGAGGGTCTCATCTTTATACAGGAATCTCATTTCCAACTTCCCCTTTGCATAGTCCCAAGGCCTTGAATCCTTTCTTTACATGGTTTTAATGCCCAAATAACATCATCATCCAATAATATCTAAATCTTTCCCCAACTTGTTTTCCTGAACAAAGCATGAGTAGTGTTAACTAATTCACTTACTGCTCTGGCTTTCCATTCTCCTCCTCCTCCTTATCCTCCTACTCTCTTCTTCTTGTTCCTCCTCCTCTTCTTCTCTTTTTCTTTCTCCTTCTCCTCTTTCTCCACCTCTTCTTCCCCCTTTCTCGTCCTTCTCATTCTCCACCCCTTTTTTTCTTCTTCTTCATATTCCTTGCATATAGTATTTTATTTTTCTTTCTTATAAAGTCTGCTGTAAATTTTTAAAATAATATTTTATCTAGCATTTAAAAAATGTTTGTAAGGTGTAATTTACAGATTAATTTAGATGACCATATTGACAATATCAGAAGTTCCTATTGAAATTATTTTGTTCTTAAAGTTTAGATTAAGTTCTATTTTTTCACTCTCATAGAACATTTAAAGTAGAAAGAAATTAGCTTATAATTGATTCCAAAAATCCAAAACTTTCATGTCTCTAGGGGTCATATATGTAACATAAATGTGTGAAATGTTTAGGTGTAAGACAAGAAGTGATGAGACATTATCGTAGACCTGGAGAATCTTTGACCCACCTAAAGGTGTTTAAACATATCTAATACTATGATGGGCAAACAAACTCTGTGGAATACTGTTTGCAACCTCCAATTCTAAACCAACTCCCTCATTTTATGCATAATGAAATTGAGAACAGAATGTGCCATGTCCAATTAGTGTAGTTGATCTCTTGAGTCCTCTTTCCAACAATCATGTCTAGTATAAACTTATGAAACAACTAGAAAATCATGCAAAGTTTATAATAAAATGTTAGATTATTTGGTACAGACTGTATGCTATTGGCGTTCAGAAAATTGACAGGATAAAATATTAAAGTTTTCAGTATTATCCTTTGTTCCAAAATATCAGATTTTAAAATTCTCTTTAAGATGTAGAATAGTATATTTTTCCTTGTAAAATGATCATTAATTAGCCTAGCTTGATTTCAGGTGATACTTAGCAAAAATGTGACTGTGAACACATATTCCTTTACCCAAAAGATGTAAGATCTAGAAGTCTCATTTCTTTTGTCAAATAAAGCCCAACCAAGAATCCCAGTGTAAAGCAAAACATATACTTAATCATGACTTCTGAGATACAGACTGTGGACTGTAGCACACAAATGGAAGCTGTGTCTGGAGGGGACAGATCATTACTCAGATGTTATCAGCTGCCCTTCCTGTAGCATGTTGCCACCCTTGATCAAGCATCTCATTAGAAGAATATCAAAGAGTCCAGAGAAACTTTTGAAAGGTACTTTTTTCCCAATGAATACAAACACTGTACAAGAAGATTTTCCAAGAAAAGGATAATTCATTGTTTCTGTATGGCACTTTACAGTTGCAAAAAATTTTTCATTCACTAACTTATTTCTTCCTCAGAAAAAAATTATGAGGTTATAATGATTATAGTTCCGTTTTTTTATGTGAATACACCAAAGCCCATATAAAGTAAATGATTTTTATCAATTCACATGATCAAAAACTAGCAGAACCAAGACTCTTACTCAGATATTGTGGTTACAAATCATGCTTTTTTTTAATATCCCTACATGTTACCACCCCACATATATTTAACAGATAGGAAAGACCAAAATTTAATCTTACTGTGTTATTCTTGTTAAAATGAATGTTTCCTATTTCATATTACAAACATTAATTTAATGAATGTGTTTATTTGATTTATAAACAATTTTGATTTTGATTGTATATACTATATTGTTCAACCTTGATCCAGATGCCTGTTTTTTTTTTTTTAATTTTTTAGGGAGGACAATCAGGAATTTTTAGTGCATCTCTTTGTTAGAGAAAAATGAAACAAAAGACAAAATCTTTAAATGAGGAAAATAGCAAATGATATGTACAATGGAAGACTAGTCCAGGCTTAACATATGGAAATGAGAATATGTATACATGCATACATACATAATATATAATATAAATATATATAAAATTGTCCTTGATAAATATCAGCTTAAGAGACTGTGAGAGACTGTGTATTGGGAAGAAGTGAGAATTTAGGCTAAAAGCTTCACAAATTCACAATCTTAAAACTGGGCCAAATTTACTTCTACCCAACAACTTCCCTAATTGATATGAATCAATGGTGATCACATTTTTATTTTGTAATCCCTCATTACATAGGCCACATGTATTAATTGACACTTGTTGATTTGATTTGAATCAAATATTTACTAAGCAAGGCTCTGCATTTAAGGCTTCAGGGAGGCCGGGCGCGGTGGCTCACGCCTGTAATCCTAGCACTCTGGGAGGCCGAGGCGGGTGGGTTGCTCAAGGTCAGGAGTTCAAAACCAGCCTGAGCAAGAGTGAGACCCCATCTCTACTAATAATAGAAACAAATTAATTGGCCAACTAAGTATATATAGAAAAAATTAGCCGGGTATGGTGGCGTGTGCCTGTAGTCCCAGCTACTCAGGAGGCTGAGGCAGGAGGATCGCTTGAGCCCAGGAGTTGGAGGTTGCTGTGAGCTAGGCTGATGCCACGGCACTCTAGCCCGGGCAACAGAGTGAGACTCTGTCTCAAAAAAAAAAAAAAGACTTCAGGGAGATATAAAGGGACATAAAGCAGTGTCAGTTCTCAAATGTTTACAATCTAATGAAGGAGAAGGCAAATTCACAAATTACTGTATGAAAAACTATTTGTTTTGCATCTTAAGAAGACTTCAAGAAAGGATGTGAGCTTAGGAGGAAAGAAGTGCCATTTTCAGGGGACATGAAATAAGTTTGCTATCAAAATTGACCAACATTTTAAATTAGTTCTTGTGTGTGTATGTGTACAAAATTTGGATTTCATTTTCATTAACATACGAAGGAGTTTTAGACGAGTGGTTTTCAAATGTGTTTTTATGCATTTATACCTACTTTCCTCTATAGATAATAATTTTCTCAAAGTTGTTGAAGTTTATACACATATATGTATACATACATCATCTCCTGTCCTGTACTATAGTTTGCTTATAGTGAGTGTAGAAAGTAGGTATTTGAATAACCTATGGAAAGTGGGAAACCATCACAAAAATATGAAGAGAGGTATGATGAGGTAAAAAGCAACTGGTTTTAGTGCTGGTCATTTCACTATGCTGTAGTATAGGCACAAAGACAAAAAAAAGTCAGAAAGAAAGCTGTAACCAAGTAATTTGGTAATCAGAGCATGAACAGGGTCTATAGATACAGTGACAGGGAGAAAGGGCTTGGGAAAGAATAAAGCAGTAGCAGCAGACCGAGTTATGTTTTGGATGTGTGGAAAGGAGTGGAAAATGATCCCGATGTTGCATGCTTGATTTCGAAGAAATGACTGGTGCTTTCCCAGAGATAAAGACATAAGACACACAGAAATTATCGGTTCTATTATTACTCCATTGCCTTTGAATAGAAGAATTGCAGTGATTAGATAGGTTTGAAACTGTCGCTTTGTCTACAAAATCACACACACTCTTGCATGTGCACTAGGAAGAAAATTAGTGAAACCAGTTATGATGATACTGAATATTTTTAAAGTGGAGGTATTTCGCTTCATTAATACATTCATTTATTAAATACAAATTTATTGAATACTTATTTATCAGGCACTGTTCTAGGCACTGAGGATGCAAAGTTGAATAATACATATTTCCTATCTCAAGGTGTTCTAAATGATTCTGATCAGGAAATAGCCAAAAGCTTTTTTTTTTTAACTACTGTTTTATGTTTTTAGATACAACCAAAAAATAATAAGAAAACAATATTCGCTGCCTGTGTAGTAAGGGAATTAATGGTAAGTACTTTAATAAGACCCAGAAACTTCCCATTTAATGGGAGGACCCCACTCTTACTTGGGTTTTGATAGGTTACAGTCAAGACATCATTTTACATGGGCAAACTGGGATATAATAGCCTAGATGACAGGAACTGGGCTGGTTGGTTTCTTGATCAGAGCACAATAAAGGGATTCCACTGGAAAACCCATGCTTTGCTGTATAATGCTTGATGCTTAGAACAAAGGAAAATCATGAGTGAATACTAGGTCTCCAAGGCCAGGCTGAAGCTGCAATATCTATTTGCTTAAGCATAAATCAAAGTGGCAGCGCCAGTTTCAGATAGTCTTTACCTGGTTTTACAATAATAATCTATTCCTCACACTCTAAGGAGAAGCAGTGTAATATGAAATCCCCTTCACAATTTATTTTTAAGATGACATTGACTACTAACTTATTTGCTCAAATTTCGTTTGTGCCAAAACTAAAAGACGTACTGTTTTCTTCAGCAGTTTTCGTTGCTAGAATTTAATGTGGCAATATAATTCCCAAATGGCCCAATGATATCATGTAAGACTTTTGCTAAGTGAAGAATGTGAAATGCTGACTGAAAACTTTCTAAAAGCAAACGGATTTGAAAGATAAATTCCTCCTAAAGATGGGAATGTGTTCTAGCTAAGTAGAAAGATAATTGTCTTTTTTGTCAGGCTCCTATCGTGTTATTGCTATCTAAATATGAAACATTACAAAATTACTATTTTGGTACTTTAGTGATAATGTTATGTTTATAGACAGCCTATACACAATCCAAATCATATCTAATTTTCAGGGGTTATATGTGAAAATTCTTTTGGATTGAGTATTTAAAACTCCATTTATTCTCCTTCAACGGCTATTTACTTAGTGTTATAGATTTTTATAGTGTATTTTAAAATTTAGCTATAATTCAATAGCCATAAAATTCACCCTTTTAAAGTGCACAACTGAGAGGTTTTAGTATACTTAGTATATTCAACACGGTTGTGTAACAACTACCACTAACTACTTTTAGAACATTTTAATAATCCCGAAAAGAAATCCCACACATATTGGCAGTCATTCTCCATTTACCACAGCCCTCCTAGCCCTAGGTATAATTAGTTACTTTCCATATCTATAGATTTGCCTCCTCTGGACATTTCCTGTAAATGGAATCATACAATTTGTGGTGTTTTGTGACTGCTTTGTTTTACGCTGTGTAATGTTTTCAAGGTTCATCCATGTGGTAGTATGTATCAGTACTTCCTTTCAATGGCTAAATAATAATCCGTCATATGGATATGCCATATTTTGTTTATCCATTCATCACTTGATAGATATTTGGGTTGTTTCCACTTTTTTCTCTATTCTAAATAACCTCATTATAAACATTTGTGGACAAGTTTTTGTTTAGGCATTCATTTTCATATCTCCTAGATATATATACCTAAGAATGGAATTGCTTGGTCATATAGTAACTTTATATTTAACTTTTATTTTTATTGAGGTGAGATTCAATTAAATAAACTTCATCATTTCAATAATTTTAAAGTATACAGTTCAGTGGTTTCCAGTGCAGTCACAATGTGGGGCAACCAACAGCCATATTTAATTCTCAAACATTTTCATCGCCGTAAAAAGAAATCCCACACACAGTAAGTGGTCATTCTCCACTCCTCTCTTCCCCTAGTCCCTGGAAACAACCAGTCTGATTTCTGTCTCTACTGATTGGCCTATTATGAACATTACATAAATGGATCCCTACAATATATCGTTTTTGTGTCTGGCTTATTTCATTAAGCAAGTTGTTTTCTAAGTCCATCCATGTTGTAGCATGAATCAGTACTTCACTCCTCTTAATAGTCAAATAATAAATCCCATTGTATGGATATACCATACTAATGGCTTAATATCCATTAACCCACTGATAGACATTTGAGTTGGTCTCACTTTTTGGCTGTATGTGGATAATGCTGCTACAAACATTTGTGTACAAGTTATTCAAACACATGTTTTTAATTTTTTAGGTGTATACTTAGGTATGGAATTGGTCATTCATATGATAATTCAATGTTTAACATTTTATGGAATTGCTACATTGTTTTCTGCAATGGCCGCACAATTTTAAGTTCCCAGCAGCATTGTATGGGGGCTCCAATTTCTCCACATCTTCACCAATTATCATTTTCTCTTTGTTTGACAGAAGCCATTCTAACGGATGTGAGATGGTATCTCATTGTGGTTTTAATGTGCATTTCCCCAATGATGAGTGATGGTGAGCATTTTTTCACGTGCTTATTAACCATCTGCATTTCTTCTTTGGAGAAATGTCTACTCAAGCCATTTTTTTTAACCAGATTGTTTGTTTTTGTTATTATTCAGTTGTAGAAGCTGTTTATATATTTTGAACATCAAGTCTTTATCAGACATACAATTGGCAAACACTTTTTCCCTTTCTGTGGGTTGTCTTTTCACTCTGTTGATTGTGTTCTTTGATGCACAGAAATTTTGAATTTTGATATAACCCAGTTCATATACTATATTATGTTGTTGCCTGTGCTTTTGGTGTCATATCCAAAGAGATCTATCTTTTTTTTTTTTTTTTTTTTTTTTAGGCAGAGTCTTGCTCTGTCGCCCAGGCTAGAGAGCAGTGGCATCTTCATTGCTCATTACAACCTGAAACTCCTGGGCTCAAGTGATCCTTCTGCCTCAGCCTACTGAGTAGCTAGGACTACAGGCATGCACCACAGCACCTAGCTAATTTTTCTATTTTTAGTAGAGACAGGGTCTTGCTCTTGCTCAGGCTGGTCTTGAACTCCTGACCTCAAGCGATCGTCGCACCTCAGCCTCCCAGAGTGCTAGAATTACACACATGAGCCACTGTGCCCGGCCCTATCTTCTTTTTTAATGTAGGCATTTACAGCTTTATGAGACTGACCCGGTGCCTGCTGCGCTAAGAAGGCACTGTGCATTTACAGCTTTAAATTTATCTCTCAGCACTCTTTTTATTGTATCCCATAAGTTTGGTACATTGGGCTTTCATTTGAATTCATCTCAAATTATTTTCTAATTCCTTCATGATTTCTTCATTGACCTATTGGTTAAGAGTACATTATTTAAAGTCCACATATTTGTGAATTTTCCAAAATTTCTACTGTTACTGTTTTCTAGTTTCATTCATTGTGGTCAAAGAGGATATTTCATATGATTTCAAGCTTTTATAATTTAATGGGAATTGTTTTGTGTGCCAACATATTTGGGAGATTATCGCATGTGCACGTGAGAAGAATGTGTATTTTGTTGTTGTTGGGTGAAGTGTCATATATAGATATGACATTCACATCATCTTCTAGATTCCCAGTAACAGGTAAGCCCCTATGGACATCTCATCTCCAGGCTTTCCATTTAAGGTTTTTGTCTACCCTCTTTTGCTCCAACTGATATGAACCACCTTAAGCATCTGTGTATTTAAACAATTTCCTCTAAATGTTTCTGACAAAGCAAACACCCCAGGGAAAAGGCTCTTTTACAGAGGTAGATCCAAGTGAGGTCACATAAAAGCAGCCTAGCAAGCGGTATCTTCCAGTGAACCACAAGACAAGTAAATAATGACAATTTTCTGAGACTGAGGCTTTGAAAAAAACTCCAACCCTGTTCTGTCCCCTCCACTGGCTACCGGACTGCTGGTTTTCACCATGATTGTGAGTTGTTGGTTTTGAAGATCTCAATGGAGGGGTATAGAAATTGAACCAGTTAAAAAGCCACAGAGCTCACTGTTCTTACTGAGATTCAGCTTATTTTCTACAATAAATGCTCCCTAAATTGCTGCAAGCCTTTGGTTAATTTCCAGCATCCTGAAAATGTTGATTCTGATGATTTTTGCTAGTTATTGTTGATTTTTAGATGTCCTTACTCTGCCATTTTCCTTGATGTATTTGTAAAGGAAAATTAAAATCTTGGGACCCCACCCAAAACTCATAATGTCAAAAGGGAGATCGAGTCTGAGAATTGAATCATGCAGCACCGCCATCCTCTCCCTAAAATAAATAGTTGTGATTCCACGACCTTGCCTTATGGCCTTATGCATAAGCCAGGTTCCCACAACAACAAAGGTCCTTTGCCTCTCCAGATGGCTTTCTTCACAGATTGCTTACTGGGAATTGCCTTGTTAGCCCTAAAACTTTTCAAGATATATGGCCCCTATAAAACAAGCACATGCCAATTATAACCTCAGAGTGACAACCTAAATAAATCCTTGATCCTGAGTTCTGTTCTTTCACACTGAATCTCCACAGATGCAAACCAAGGACAGATGAGATCAGCCACTCCTTTGCCTACACTGAGAAGACTATATAATTGATCTTTTTCCCCTCTACTCCCTTTTTGAACATTCACCTTATCTTATGTAAAATGAAGATTTACTGAACACTAATTAGAGCCTCACAAGAATGTAACCATTTGCCTCACTGCCTACCCCTCCTCATTTCCTTTCTCTTCTGTATGCCCTCTCCTTTAAACACTTTGTTTCCAGATCCCTGGATGGACAGCCCAGGACGCAGATACATTTGTGACCTGTGCTTATCACTGGTCTATCCTTAAAATTTGGCTTAATAAACTTCATTCCAGCGTGACTCTTGGTTTCAGTTGCTCATCATTTCGTTTATCATACTGTAGATTTTAACACTTTACTAATTATATTATATATCCTTTACTTATTCTCTTCCTTGAATTAATATCATACCACTTAAGAGCCTAAGCTCCTTACAACAGTGTATTTCTGTTTAACCCCTCCTCTTTTTTGTTACTGCTGTCATATGTTATATTTCTGTATATGCTATAAGCCCCAAATACCTTATTATATTTGCTTTAGTCAATATTTTTCACATTAAATTAAGAAAAGCAGAAATAAGCCTTGTATATTCATCTACATATAAATTTTCTGCCCCTTATTATTCCATAATTTAGATCTTATTTCCTATCAAGTGTAATTTTCCTTGAGCCTATTGAAATTACTTTAGCATTCCTTTTAGTTTTGATCTGCTGGTGAAAAATTCTCTCATTCTTCATTTATTTGGATATTTTGATTTTGCCTTCATTTATGGAAGATATTTTCATCAAGTAAATTCCTGGAGTTCTTTAGTTTTTCTAGTTTCTGGGTAGCTTTAGTTTCTCAGAACTCTGCTCTATATGTTCTGCCCCCCTCAGTTTCCTTAATCTCTGTCTTCCTCAATTCAAGGAATCCACCCTATTGTGGATGAGCTCCCTTTACTGCTTTATGGTGTGGAAATTGCCCTCAGGCAAGATAGCAAATATGATCACAGGACTCACCTCACTTATTTTCCTGTGCTGCCTGTTGTCCAATGTGTGAAAATAGTTATTTCATATATTTGGTCCAATTTTCTAGTTATTTTCAATGAAAGGATAAATCCAGTCTCTGGTATTTCATAATATCCAGAAACAAGACGTACACGTTAACCACTTTTTGATTGCCTTCAGCACATTTCTAGTGTTGGAGTAAGTGCTGAATAAATGTGCAAAAATTGAGATGACTTGAACACGCACATGACTTATCTTTTAATTTCAACATAGTCATGACTCAGCCCTAACCTCTGATATGAAATTTGACAAGAAATCAGTTTTTAGATTGAATTTCCTGTTTCGGCATTAAAATTAATTTGTTATGGAAACAGAGTTTATATGTGAATGATCAAGTGGTACCAAGAAGGGCAATTTTAACTCTGAGATTTTCCTTGGGGAGATGCAGATAACTCAAGAGGTGTTTCCAATCATTCACTTATGTCTGGTCCTTCTCATCTGTGCACGTCTCATCAACAAGAAGCTCCTTCCCATATTTTTAGTAAAATAAAATTTTGATTACCCAAAACATAACTAAGCCTATAACAAACTTTTTTTCCTCTATTATTTCTCTATTTTTTGTTTTGTTTATCTGTTCAAAGGAAACTAATAATACAAAATAATTTGCTATATTAATTCAAAAGTAATGAAGGAAAATGGAGAATTATGACAGTTTCTCTAGAAAATTTATCTCAGTGCTTTCCAAAGTACTATAAATGATAGGAAAAAAGAGAATGATGAATCATATGCATACTGTCAGCCCCCATCCAGACATCACCAAGAAAAGCCCCACGCCACTTATATTCCCTTCCACATACACTCAGCTAGCTACTCTCACATACTATTGTTTTCTCCTCCATGTCGTCCTTGAACTTCTTATGAGGAGATACTTCCCTTTGACATGCTTTATGAGGAAAATGAAGAGAGGAAAAGACAGAGACTGACATTGTGGGGTCCTATGTTCTCTTAAAAACACTATATCTTAGAGTCTAATAACTTTAGAAATAAACAATTTATTTCACCTATTTGATGCATTTGTTTATTCAACAAATTCCTATTGAACACATACTCAGCCATGTGCTAAGGTACCAGGCATTTAGAGATGAATAAGGTTCATTTCCAACTCTCTAAAAAGCTGAATATTTCCAACAATGGGGAGTCCAGTGACTCCTGAAATCACCCCTTTTTTTTTTCAGACTCCCTGATAATTATATCTCTTTTTTCTTATGTTAAGTGTAAAGTCATTTACCTGCCATTTCACACAATGCCTCTAGCTTTGCTCTTTGGGCAGCACATAATAAGTCTATTTTATATAATAAATTTAAAAAGGCCCAGCATCACATCTAGTACATATGAGGTATTCAATAATGATTTGTCTAATGAGCAAATGAAACTCTAATTGAGCTCTCATGTCCCAATTGAGCTCTCATGTCCCAATTCTCTTTTCTAAACAAGTTCATTACTTATTTCTTGTCTAAACAACCACAGTTAGATCAAACATCACTAATATGACATATCATTCAGTCCTTAGCAACCTTTCTAACTGCTTTCTCTGACATTTTTAGCTTGTTACTGTCATCTTAAAGAATGAGAATGAATCCATATACTCCCAGGATGACTTAAAGTTGAAAGAGATGGCCTGAGGTATATATGTTGGTTTTGACACACTTTGTTCTAGTCACCTCTATTTGCTATATTTTAATTCATCAAAGTTAACACTGAAATAGAACTTATAGTTTGTTAACTCTAACCTCTTGAGTTGGGAAAGACATGCTTTGACCCAGGATTAGAATGGGAGCCCCTAGACTGCAGGAAGGTGTGATATCAGAAGAGGTGTCAGTGGTAAGCAAGAATCAGATCATGCAGGGTTTTTAAGGCCATGGATGAAAAGGGTTACTTTTTTTTCTTTTTTTCAGGAAGAGCAAAGGGAATTCATGAAAAAGTTTTAAGCAGGGGTGACTGATGTAATTTACATTTTGCAAGCATTTCTTAAGCTCCTGTGTAGACAATGAATTGAAGCAGGGCAAGAGTGATGGCCGGGAGAACAGTTAGGAGACTATGCAGGACTACAGGGAAGAGAAGATGGTAGATTGGACTAGGGTGGGAGCAGTGTGTTCCAAATAGATTAAAGGTCTTTCCTTTCATAAATATATTTAGTGGGTTATACTTATTATGCTGTCACTTGCTTTCTTAGAGAAACAGTGTACTTCAGAGATCTTTCCATGTCAGTCATATAGACCTATTGCTTTCTTTTCTAATCAGCACCTAGTATTCCAAGCCATATTTGATTTATTTATTTTCCTATTGCTGGACTTTTAGGTAAATACATTTTGTTCCTCTTTATCAATAATGCTACAGTGAATATTCTCACAAGTGCCTCATTGTTAATATGTGCAAATAGAATTACTGTGCATACTTTAAAATTTAATAGGCATTCACAATTAGTCTCCTGAAAGACTGTTCTAATTTACATTCCCATGAGGAGTATATCAGATGGATGTTTGCCTAATATTTTACTAACACAAGATATTATCAATCTTTAATTTTTTCAAACCAAGAGGGAAAATGATTCTTTTTTTGATAGGTCATATTGCGGAAAAGAGAAATCAATTTTGTTGCATTTAAGGAACCCAATAGCACCGGCCAATCCTTTCCATTTCCTTGCTCAGATTAGATAAATCAAATATTAGTGTATTAGTTTCCTAGGGCTGTCATAACAAATTTCCACAAACTTGGTGGCTCAAAGCAACAGAAATTTATTCTCTCACAGTTCTGGAGGCCAGAAATCTGAAATCATGAGACTGGCAGGACCACTCGCACTCCCTCTGGCTCTAGAGGAGAACCTATTCCATACCTCTTATAGCATCTGATGACTGTAGGCATTCCTAGGTATTTTGGGGCTTGTGGCTGCATCATTCCAATCTCTGGTTTCTTGTTCATGTTGCCTTTTCCTCTGTGTGTGTGTGTGTGTCAAAACTCCCTCTGCCTCTCTCATAAAAGTAAATGTGATTGCATTTAGGACCCTCTTGGATAATCCAGGATAAACTTTTCTCAAGATCCTTAATTTAGGCTGGGGGTGGTGGTTCATGCCTGCAATACTAGCACTCTTGGAGGCCGAGGTGGGAGGATGGTTTAAGGTCAGGAGTTCGAGACCAGCCTGAGCAAGAGTGAGACTCTGTCTCTACTAAATATAGAAAAAATTAGCCAGGCATGGTGGTGGGTGCCTGTAGTCCCAGCTACTTGGGAGGCTGAAGCAAGAGGGTCACTTGAGCCAAGAGTTTGAGGTTGCTGTGAGCTAGGCTGATGCCATGGCACTCTAGCTGGGCAACAGAGTGAGACTCTGTCTCAAAAAAAAAAAAAGTCCTTAACTTAATCACATCTTTTGCCATATAAGGTAATAGTCACTCTTCTGCCATATAAGGTGATACTCACAGGTTCTAGGGATTAGGACGTGGTTGTGCCTTTGATGAGGGGACACCATTTACCCCACTGCAAAAAAAATGAACTCACATTCCCTCTCCTGTCAATACCACAACATGAAAGGCAGCGGTAGAAGGAGGAGAATTCAGGATTCAAAAGATGCTCTATTTGCTAATAAAGTTTGAGCACTTTGTTATATGTTGGTCATTTCTACTTCCTTTTATACAAATTACCTGTTCATAGCCTCTGCCCCTTATTCTCCTAAAATGTTAGTCTGTCTTTCTTATTTGTTGGTAAATTGTATAAAATCTTTACATTTATGCATTGGAATATTTGGCAAATATGTTAAAAAATATTTCTAATAATCTGTAATGCATTTGTTGGGGGTGGGTTAGTGGGTTGGGGCTCTTTGACATGAGATATTTACATGTCTATGAGTTCAAATATATTTACCTTTTTTTTTTTTTACTTTACAGTTTGTTTTAGTTGACCAAAAAAAAAAATGGAATCATTTTGTACAAATCGTTTTGAACCTCTTTTTTGACTTGGTATAATATGAGCATATCTCCAGCATACATATAACTTTTACCTTTTTCTTTTATGACTTCTAAGTTTTGTGTTTTCTATTTATAATAAGCTGGGTAAACAATGATTCTCACTCACTAAGTATCCAACATAATAATAAATGCTTCATCAGAGTTTAATCACCGAACCCTTTTAGGGAGGTATTAGTATTTTCATTTTACTGATGAGTAAGCTGAAATTTATGGCAATTTAATGGCTTGCCAAAGATCAAACAGATAGTAAGTAGCAGAACCCAACCATGGATCTCTTCATAGATTATTCTTTTCCGCTGAATATTTTCCTTTTAAATACTCTACCCTTTAATCATAGGTCTTAAAATAATGAGATTTTATTTAAAAATTATTTGAAATTAAAAAAAAAGAAAAAGAATTAAAAGCATTTGCTCCAGTGGTAAAAGGAAGCAGTATCTTTTGACTGAAATATAATGTAGACCATATGTGTAGAGATGGAAGTGGGGTTTGGGGTGAGGGTCAAGGTACTGACAGAGCAGCACATTGGTAAGCACATAAGAAGTTGGACATAAGACTCATGGGATTAATCGCATCTTTCTGATTAAGCTCAATAATAGTCATAGAAATATCCTATTAGCCATGCTCTCATTCAGATAAAAAAATAAAACAGCAAAAATCATTTTCTACATAGAAAGTGTAAAATTAAAAAAAAATCACCTGCGCAAACATTGAGACAGAAACATTTAAGCAGAGACATTTAAACAAAGAAATTACTTTCTTTCAGATGATATATTTGAATTAAAATGACTTCTCAGGTCTGATCCTGTAAGCACAGTCTGATGCCTCAAGCAATAGGCAGGTAAACAAAAATACATAATTCATGATGAAAGGTAAGGGTCATTTTAATATCTGATTTTAGTTAGATTTTGGTTAGGAAGGGGTTATGCGTTTGTTTTTGTTTTTTGCCTTTTAGTGGGAGAACTTACATAATGAAAATGGATGTTACAATGGATATTTTAATGTCGATGTCCACAGCCATCCCATACAATATAGGCAACACAGTACGCAGACCATCTGGGCTTATTGCCATTATCCTGAAAACTAGCTAGCATGAGTGATCCTCTGAAGCCTAATTCCAGTGCACCCTGGTTTGCCTGTTTCAAAAGAACTCCATTTGCCAATATTTTGGAGCAGGTGCACAGCCATTCTGGAGTTTCCTGCTGAGGTTTATGCAAAGAGCTGGCTTAACTGGAGTGTGGGCTCAGATTTCCTACTGCCAGAGCACTGAGATTCGGGCATGATTTGGCTTATATTTCCCTCCCAACTCAATTCAGTCTTCTTTTACAATTTTCCTTCAGCTCTTTTATCCAAATCTAACCCTGTTATTATCTTGTACAGTGTTTCTCAAATGAAAGACATGAATGATCACAGTTAATAGTAGATGATAAATTGAAAGAATTTATAAACCAATGCCTGAGGAGTCACATTTGTGTGAAGTAATTTTTGATCCAAGAGGCATCTGGATGATTCTGGATAGTCACTTGACCTCCCTGGGCTTCTCTGCCTACCTTACAGTTCTTGTGTAAGAATCAAATGAGATATCATATGAAAAGGCATTGAGATACACAAAGCACTCTGCCAGTATGAGATATTAGGTGCCAATGAGAGATAATGTGAGATTTTCGCAGTGAGGAGCTGTAGGAAGGGCATGATAAAACAGCCTCTACCTTGAGTTTCCCATTCCTAACTCCGGTAATTTATTTGAATGAGAAACACACTCAATATAAATGAAGGCAGATAATGAGGGCAGAAGAATAGGCATTAGCTACCAGCTGTCCCCAACATTTTTGGCACCAGGCATCAGTTTAATGGAAGACAATTTTTCCACGGGTGGGGGTAATGGGGAGGAGTCAGAGCTCAAGTGGTGATGGGAGCGATGGGGAGCCACTGCAAATACACATGAAGCTTTGCTGGCTCGCTGCTGCTCACCTCCTGCTGCGCACCCACCCTCCCCAAGTTTCATGGGCAAGGGGGCGGTGTGGTGGAGCCGTGGACCGATACCGGTCTGCATCAGGGGATTGGGGAATGCAGGGCTAGACTACATGAGGTCTTTTTGGCCTGGATGCAGCAGATACTGTTGGTCATCTACCCCAAATCCACCCCTACCTCCTTTCTCTATTGCTGATAAAAGTTCTGATTTTTGTGTTCATATAAGGTGGCTTCCCTGCTTCCCTCCTTGGTCCCATGGGTTGAAGTTTGATTGGTGTAAGACAATCGTGGTCATTTCTTCATTGGTCATTCTGTGAATGGACATGCGATCAACCCTAGCCAATGAGATATAAGGTGATATCTCCAGGGGAGCTTCTCAAATGATTTTCGTCTCTGATTAAAAAATACACTCATGAGGAGAAACTCCTCTCTGCTTTGGAACAATATTTTGTCAGTTTCACCCATCTTGTAAATTTAAAAAACAATGAAATTACAGAGGAGCTAACATAGAACCCAGAACTTGTTAAGCTGCTGAATTAACTAACCCTGGAAACACCTTGTATCTATTCATCTCATTTTATGATATAATAACATTTTTTCTTTATTATTTGATCACTTTATTACATGGGCCTAGGCAAAACAGCATGATCTTTACATTCTTCATTGAGAAATTGTTGCAGGAAGAGGAGTTGCTGTAGGCCCACGTTATTTACTTTGCCTCGAAATGGCAATAATTCTAACATTAAATTATAAATGTAATCATGCCAATTCTTTGACAGAAGTATTTCAATACCTTGTCCTCAAAACAAAAATCCTTAGTACGCACTACACAATGATCAGGCCCCTTCTTATCACATCAGTTTCATCTTATGCAATTATCCTTTCACAGCCTGCACCACTGCCATAAAAAATTCATTCAGTTGCTATAAATTTCATAATCTCTTTGCTCCTGGAAATTTTTATTGCATGGAACACTCTCTTCATTTTTAGCTGAATAATAACTATTCAACCTTCACATATTAGCAGGAACACTTCCTTCAAGAATCCTACCCAGATTAGTTAAACCAGATTACTTGCCTTTGTAATATGCCATTTTAGCACCTTTACTTCCTTTATGATAGTAAAACCTACTTTATTAAAATTGCTGACCTGATTATTTCTCCCACGGGCTGTATGCTCCATTAGGGGAGCAATAATGTTGGGCATGCTCAACATTGTATCTTCTTCATAGTTATTGGAGCGTAACTACTCAACAAATGTATCTGAAGAATTAATAAATAAAATCTCTACAAATATAATGGTCTGCTCTGGGAAGGAGAAATGTAGATGGGTAATGAGCATACCATCATCTTTAAGAAAAGGAATGTTTGTACATTGTAGAAATAAATCTGAAAAGAGCACAGAATTAATAAGGAACTGTTAGAACAAATAAGTGTATGAAAAAAAGTTTGACAATTTTAAGAGCAAACTACAAAATCAACAGCATTTTCATACTAGAGATAGGCAACAAGAAAATATAATTTTAAAATGATATTTACAATAGCAACAAAAACAGTAAAGTATCTGGGAATTAAGCAAGAACATAAAAGACCTCCCTGATGCAAATTTCAGAACAATGATAAAGGACATAGATAATGATATAAATAAAAAAGAAGTATTTCACATTCTTAAATGGGATGACTTCATATTATAATGATCATAACATCTACAAATTGATCTATAAATTCATGGAAATCCCTTTCAAAGATTTATTTAGAGTTTTTTGATGAACGTGATAAATTTAAAATGAAATTTATATGGATAAAAAGACCTTCATCTCAATCTTCAAAATTATAACTAATAAAGAAAAACATGCCTTGCCTGATATCAATACACATTTTAAGACACCAGTAATAAAAGAACCTCCATGGTATCCACCAAAGGGGTAAGAATACCAATGGAGAAGAATTGAGCATTCAGAGGCAGACTAATGTGGTGTGTGTGTGCGTGAGCATGTGTGTGTGTGTGTGTGTGTGTGTGTGTAAACTTATAAGATAATGGGAACACTATAAATCAATGGAGAAAGGATAGACTTTTTTTAATAGATGGTGTTGGGAAAACTGGCTCACCAAATTGAAATAAATTAAACTAGATCTCTGCTTAACACCTAATATCAAGGTGTACCTATTAAAGATCATGATATCAATGTTAACTATGTACTTAACAGAAAAATATCTTTAAAAAATCTTGTTACCTAGAAGCAGGGAACATTGTCTGAAATACAACCTCAAAAGCATAAACTATAAGGCAGCAAATTCATAAAGTTAATTGAGAATTAATGATATCTAAGCATCATATACAAAGTTAAAAGGTAGTTGTCCACATTCTCATAAAAGATATAATTTAATCAGTGTTTGCCTGTGGGCCCAATAGGAATTAGGAGTGAAGATAAAAGAGAATAAATAAACAACTAAATAACATTAAAAAGGATTCCAATGGACCAGTGATGAACATGTACAATAAACTGAGAAATATAATTAACACACCACTATTCTTAGGAGAAAGAAAGAGATAAACATGAAGCTACAGGCTTTATCTTGAAAGTAACCTTCCACGTTATCTACCATAGCAGAGCTTGCAGCAAGAAAACAGCCTACATAGGCTCATTCATATTTTTGAAAGAAAAATACTTTTGATATCAAAATAATTTTTCCTCTAACATTATACTCACATTAATTTGTCTTCACAGTATTTAATTTATTTTGAAATGTAAATTATTATTACATTACAGTTTTACTTTCAAATGATTTTCAGGAAAATCCACAGTATCAAAAAGCTTGAGAGTCACAGGCAGAGGAATGCTCAGGTCTGTTTCATCACAATTTAAAATAAAAGAGTTTGTATTAAAGCAGTGGTGTCCTCATCTAACCTCTTCCCTCCAGCCTGGCCAACATGAATCCTAATCATCAGGGATGAAACATAGGCATCCAGATTTTTAAAAGACCCCCAGATAGTCTTGATAGAGTATGGGAACTTTAGATAAGGTTATTCCAAGCCTCCCCTCCTCCCACGTAAAACAATATCCAATTCTTCATGTTGCTGTGAAACACTTTTTCTGTCTTTCATGCTGTAGGTGTGTTATATTGCAATTCATTAATAGTGGGAAGAATCTGGGAATATCTTCAAATAAAACTAAAGCTTATTGTGCATTCTAGGCATGCTGCTTAAAGATTTATTTGACTGACAGTTTTTAAGATCAGCAAAACACCTAAGGCACTCTCGTAACTTGAAACTGAGCTTGCTACGGCCTTTTCCCCTTCTTTTACTTGGCCTGAGCATGTGTATGGTTAAAGACATATTTGCCATCAACCCACATAAATTTTACCATTTCCATTAAATGTGAGAATGTGCTATATAGGCTCTCTAAATATTATGGCTTTGTCTATTTATTTCATTGATTACATCTGCAGTCCCAAAGCCCTGGGCCATGGACTAGTACTGGTCTGTGGTCTGTTAGGAACTGGGCTGCACAGCCGGAGGCGAGGAGCCGGTGAGCAAGAGAAGCTTCATCTGTATTTACAGCTGATACTCATTACTTGCATCACCACCTGAGATCCACCTCCCGTCAGATCAGCATTGGCAGTAGATTCTTACAGGAGCACGAACCCTACGAAGCACGAAACTTCACATGCGAGAGATCTAGGTTGTGTGCTCTTTATAAGAATCTAATGCCTGATGATCTGAGGCAGTGATGCTAGTGCTGGGGAGTGGCTGCAGATATAGATTATCATTAGCAGAGAGGTTTGACTGCACAGAGACCATAAGAGATCAATGGCTTGCAGATTCATATCAAAACCCTATCAGTGAGTGACAAGTGACAATTAAGCTGCATCTGGTGGCAGGCTTTATAGTGGCAAGTGAGTTAATATACTTTAATTGTACAGCTGCATCTGGTGGCAGGCTTTAAGTCAGAATCTGACACTTATTTTAGTTCATGCGTGGCCCACCCATTATTTTATTTACCACTTCTGTCCACACCTCTTTCCCGCATTGAGCACTCGTCTCAGTCACAGTTTTGGTAAGCCCACAATCTAACCCTAGCAAAAATGAGTAAAAAACAAATGTCACTGGAGAGCTCCTCTGAAAAGGGGGAAAGACCCAATTATGAGGCAGCAGAAGATTCTAAGACTGCCAACAAAATGAAAGCTGCATTTAAAAGAAAGTGAGTCCTACTTAAATTATGGGTTTATTGCAACAGGTGATTCACATTCTCCAAGCCTGCTTTGTATAATATGTGGCGACTGGTTATCCAACACAGCTATGAAATCTTCAAAACTGCTTTGCCACATGAAGACCAAGCACCCTGCATTAAAAGGCAAGCCTTTGGGGCTTAAAAGAAAATTGTGAACACAAAGAACAGAAGCAGTTAATTGAAGGCCACCACTTCATCAAATGTGTCTGCACTGAGAGCATCGTTCTTAGTAGCTAACCACATTGCTAAAGCTAAGATGCTTTTTACTATAGGTGAAGAGTAGATCCTGCCTTCTGCTAAGAACATTTGCCATGAACTTTAGGAGAGGCTGCAGTTCAAAAGGTGGCACATGTTCCTCTTTTGACTAGCACCATAACTAGATGAATTGATGAAGTAGCTGAAGATATTGAGGCACAATTGTTAGAGAGGATTAATGACTCACCGTGGTACGCAATTCAGGTTGATGAGTCTACTGACGTTGACTAGGCAACAATGCTTGTTTTTGTGTGATATATTTTTCAGGAGGTTGTACATGAGGATATGTTATATGTACTTTTATTGCCAACCAACACCACAGTTGCAGAACTATTCAAGTCTTTGAATGATTACATATCAGGAGAACTGAATTGGTCATTTTGTCTCAGTATGTGCATGGACAGAGCAGCTGCCATGACTGGATGGCTTTCTGGTTTCACTACTTGGAATAAGGAGATCACTTCTGAATGTCAGTCTACACACTGTGTCATCCATAGAGAAATGTCGGCCAGCTGAAAAATGTCACCTGAACTAAACAATATTTGTAGGATGTGATTAAAATTATCAACCATGTTAAAGTGCATGCCCTTAACTCACTCACATCTGTTCATGCAGCTCTGTGAGGAGACAGACTCAGAGCACACATGTCTTCTCTTATACACAGAAGTGAGATGGCTTTCTTAAGGTAGGTCACTGGCCAGTGAGTTGTGAGAGCCGCTCCAGAGATTTCTTTTAGAAAAACAGTCACCACTGGCAGCACATTTCTGTGACATAGAGTGGATCCCAGACTTACATACTTGTGTGACATATTCAACCTGCTCAGTGAACTCAATCTGTCACTTCAAAGGAGAATGACAACTGTGTTTAAGTTTGCAGATAAAGTGGCTGCATTCAATACCAAACTGGAATTATGGGGGTGACAATGGAATTTTTGACATGTTTCAAATATTAGCAGAGATTTTGAAAGAGACTCAGACAGGGCCTTCTTTCTCCCAGCTGGTACAT
This sequence comes from Lepilemur ruficaudatus, assembly GCA_963574885.1. NCBI lineage: Eukaryota > Metazoa > Chordata > Mammalia > Primates > Lepilemuridae > Lepilemur > Lepilemur ruficaudatus. The sequence continues at coordinate 3,862 of CAUYRT010003519.1, read as the reverse complement.
GATCACCTATCTCAGCTTTCAAAACAGTTTGAGCATTACTTCCCAACCACAAAAGACCCCCAAACCAGGAAGGAATGGATCCGCGACCTTTTGCGAATAAGCCAGGTGAATTGACTTTGTTCATGCTAGAAGAGCATCAACTGCTTGAGATTACAAATGACGGTGGCCTTAAAAGTATGTTTGAGACAACTTCAAACCTCCATATGTGCTCGATTAAACTCAAGGTAGAATATCCTGAGATTGCTGCGAAAGCACTGTAAAAAACTATTTCTATTTCCAACATCCTATCTTTGTGAAGCATGGTTTTCTGCAGTGACAGCAACCAAAAAGAGATTACGGAGTAGACTGGACATAAGCAAAACACGTCAGATGTCACTGTCTCTCATCACCCCCAGATGGGACCATCTAGTTGCAGGAAAATAAGCTCAGAGATCCCACTGATTCTGCATTATGGTGAATTGTTTACTTATTTCATTATATATTGCAATGTAATAATAATAGAAATAAAGTGCGCAATAAATGTAGCGTGCTTGAATCATCCCAAAACCATCCCTTCCTACCCACTGGCCACCAGATCCATGGAAAAATTGTCTTCCATGAAACCAGTTCCTGGTGCCAAAAAGGTTGGCGATTGCTGAATTACATTGTAATAATATACATAATTACAGAATATTACAGTAATCATTTTGCACACTTTTTTTAGAACAAAATTAAGCAGTACCTTTTTTTTTTTGTAGTTAGAAAATAGTTCCAAAGAATTCCCAGACAATGTTTGGTTCTTATTCAGGTTTCACAGGTAACACAATTTAGTTTGGATGGTGGTGTTTACTGGGGTAACAGAGGACTCCATGTTGGCTCTGTTAGTGAGTTTTCTGTGTAACATGAATAAATCACCTTGTCATTTCTTACCCTGATTCTTTCTCCAAAGCCAAAAGCCAAGAGCAGTGTTTAGGGAACTTATTAAATTAATTTGGCATAAGAGGATAGTAGGACAAGAGAGAGACAAAGACTTTAGAATACTGAAAATTAACTTTGCTCCTAAAAGGGCAACAGTTTATGAAAAGGCCACAGTTATTTTACGGTAGAGATATATTTGTCAATTATTTTATTTGTCAGACAGGGTATTTATAAGCTAAAAACAGGCAAACACCAGAGAAAATGGGACATGTTGGGATTTTTGTTTGTTTTATTTAAGAAGATTGGTTTTATTCAGGCTATTGCAATAGGGAGGACATCCCAGCCCTGAGGATCAGAGCGTCTCTGTGGAGGCAAGATGGTTTTGCCTTGGAATATTGTAGGGAGGAAAAGACCAGGGTTGGGGGGTGATTAATAGTTGGACTTGTTTTTGTAATCTGGGAGGTCTCTGTCAGTCAGACGAGCAGGAAACGTTTATTGATGTATCTAGTCAGTTTCAGAGTTCTAATCTCAGATAAGCATTCATGTGACAAAGAATGGGGAGTATTAAGGTGTGTGTCTGGCTTTGTCAGCAGATTAAGGAAAAAAGCAAAGGTCAGTGTTTGGCCTTGCCTCAGCTAAGCAAGGGACTTACCTGGGAGTCTTAGGGAAGTCATGAGAAGGAGTGGACAGTGAGTCTTATCATATGGAGAAGGGTTCTTGTTCTTGGAACACAAACAAGTGGAGAAATTTCTGTCTTTTATTTTTATTTCAATAAATTTAGGGGGTACAAGTGCAGTTTTGTTATGTGGATATATTGTATTGTGGTGAAGTCTGGGCTTTTAAAGAAATGGGACATATTGTTTCTAAAGGAATGGCCTTCTTTGGGCTACTTTGCTCAAATATTTATTTTCTAATATAAAAATAAAATACAGAGATAGAATTGTTACAGAGAAATTATTTATATAAGGGAAATTTTTTATTTACAATACTTTGTAATCTGTTAAGAAGAGTGGTTCTTAAGGAAGGTTCTTTTTTTCTTTTTTTCCCACTTTACCACACAGGCTAGAGTGCAGTGGCATGATCATAGCTCACTGCAGCCTTGAATTCCTGGCCTCAAATGATCCTCCCACTCCATCCTCCCAAGTAGCATGTGCCACACCTGGTTAATTTTTTAAAAAAATTTGTAGAGACGGGGTTTTCCTATGTTGCCCAGGCTGGTCTCAAACTCCTGGCCTCAAGTGATCCTTCCACCTCAGCCTCCTAAAGTTCTGGGATTATAGGTATGAGCCACTGTTCCTGGCCTTAAGGAAGTTTCTTAGCTTGATAAGTAGAGTGGTGATTGTAAAAATGCAAGGTGAGAGAAGCTGAGCAAAAGTTAAACTGATATGCATAAAAAAAAGAAAGCAAATAAATTTGGGGAGAAAAGAAATATCCAGGGGGGATATTTATTAACAAAGTAGGGTGTTAAATATGACTTTTTCTATGGGCTCAGAGTCTCAGCAAAGACTTAAAAGTTAAGAGAACAACACAAGAGTGGCCAAGTAGTCTAACATGCTGAAGTACGACGGTAGACCATACTAACATATTGTGAAATAATCATAAGATATTTTAAAAATAGGCCTGCCAATACAAAGCACCCATTGCAAAGTCATATAAAGGAAGGGAAAAAAATCTTTTTGAAATATTTTTGAAAAAAGAATAAAAGCATGAGAGTTTGGGCCTGATAAGCCTATGGCTGCAGAGTAGGGGGAGACATGGGGAATGTGTTCAGAGTGATCTTAATGTCCACCAATGATGGGACAAAGGTACATATGTACCATGGAACAGTTATGGATCCTCTTGAAGCAAACAAAACTGGGGTGTCTTGAAATAGATTTGGCTCAAGAATACTGACAACACTGTTAGTGATCACAAGCAATAAATATTAAACCAGAATCTAGAGTTTTAATGGCAAATAGTCATAAGGAATTAGTGAAGAAAAGTATCATCCATAACCCATAACTGTCCCAAGAGCTGTTCAGTGGAGGATTCTCCCAAGAACCAGGAAACATGTCCCAACAAGAGGTAGAATGAACACTTGAAGTCTAGGCACATACAAAAAGTATTGGAAACATTATAACATCACAGGTCATGTTCCATTCCCAGTAATGGAAGTGTTACCTTGTGTAAGACCAACCTTACTGTCCATAACAGATGTAAGGTCTGCAACATGAATATTTAAAGAATACAAGCACATCAGGTGAGATCTACATTTTTTTTTGCTTTAGGTTTTATTATTGTAGCAAAATACACACAAAATTTGCATTTAAACCATTTTAAAGTATACAATTCAGTGGCATTTAGTAAATTCATAATGTCATGTGCCCATCATCACTAATTCAGGAACATTTTCATCACTCCAAAAGGAAACCCCATACCCATTAAATAGTGATTTTCCATTTTTTCATTTCCCCAGGTCCTGGCTGCTACTAATCTACTTCCTGTTATTAAAAATTTGCTTATTCTGGATGTTTCATATAAATGGATGCATACAATATTTGGCCTTTTATTTCTAGCTTCTTTCCCTCAGCACAATGTTTTCATTGTTCATCCCTGTTGTAACAGGTATCAGTACTTTATTCCTTTTTACAGCTGAATGATATTGCATTGTATGAATATACCACTTTTTGTTCATGCATTCATCAGTTATTGGGTATTTGGGTTGTTTCCACCTTTTGGCTATTATGAATAGGGCAACTATATAACATTTTTATACAAATATTAGTTTGAAAACCTGATTTCAATTCTTTGGATCTATGCAATTGCTGGGTTATATGATAATTTTTTTTCTTTTTTTTTATTGGGGGAAAACTACAAAGCATTTACAGTACAATGTTTACAGTCACAATTTGTAGTGAGCTGATTTCCCAAAATATATTACCACTCAAGTTGACTTATCTTTTTACATTCAAAAACCTACTCTGTC
>CAUYRT010003517.1:0-34019 GCA_963574885.1 Lepilemur ruficaudatus | reverse complement strand
AGAAATTGTAGAAGATGTAAGAAGATGGAAAAATCTGCCTTGTTCATGGATTGGTAGAATCAATATTGTTAAAATGTCTATATTACCTAAAGTGATCTACAGAATAAATGCAATCCCCATCAAAGTACCATCTTCATTCTTCACAGAACTAGAAAAAATAATTCTTCACTTTGTATGGAACCACAAAAGACCTCATATAGCAAAAGAAATCTTAGGCAAAAAGAACAATCTGGGAGGCATCAGTCTTCCAGACTTCAAGTTGTACTATAAAGCAATAATAATCAAATCAGTTTGGATTGGCACAAGAACAGAAGCATTGATCTCTGGAACAGGACTGAGAATCCAGAGATGAAACCATCTACATATGATAACCTAATATTTGAAAAACCAGACAAAAATATACATTGGAGAAAAGAATCTCTTTTCAATAAATGGTGCTGGGAAAACTGGATAGCTACATGCCGAAAAATGAAGCTGCATCCCTACCTCTCACCTCTCACAAAAATACACTCAAGATGGTTAGCAGAGCTAAACCTAAGGCAGGAAACCTTAAGAATCCTAGAAGAGGATGTTGGGAAGACCCTCTCAGACATCGATGTAGGCTAAGAATTCTTGAAAAAGACCCCCAAAGCAATTAATGCAGCAACAAAAATAAACAAATGGGATCTGATCAAATTAAAAATCTTCTGCACAGCCAAAGAAGCTATCACTAGAGCAAATAGACAACCTACAGAATGAGAGAAAATATTTGCTCTCTACACCTCTGACAAAGGTCTGATAACAAGGATCTACCTAGAACTCAAAAGAATTAACAAGAAAAAATCAAACAACCCAATTTATAAATGATCAAAGAGATGAGCAGAAACTTCTGCAAAGAAGACAGAATAATGGCCAAAAAACATATAAAAAAAACTTCATCATCTCTAATCATTAGAGAAATGCAAATCAAAACCACAATGAGATACCACCTAACGCCAGCGAGATTGGCCTCTATCAAAAAATCTGAAAACAACAAATACTGGCGAGGATGTGGAGAGACAGGAACACTCTTACAGTGCTGGTGGAACTGCAAGTTGGTGCAACCTTTGTGGAAAAGAAGTTGGAGATGCCGCAAAGAGCTAAAAATAGAATTACCATTTGATCCAGCAATAGCATTATTAAGCATCTACCCAAAAGAGCATAAGACATTCTATGATAAAGACATCTGCACCCGAATGTTTATGGCAGCACAATTCACTATTGCTAGGTCATGGAAACAACCCAAGTGCCCGTGAATTCATGAGTGGATTGTTAAAATCTGGTGTATGTTCACAATGGAATATTACTCAGTTTTAAGAAATGACAGTGAACTAGCACCGCTTATATTATCCTGGATTAAGTTTGAGCCCATTATTTGAATTGAGATGACACAAGACCCGAAGAATGGTTCCCACTTGTACTTGCCATCAAATTGGTATTGACTGATTAACACTATGTTGCTCAAATGGTGGGAGTGTTTACTAGGGATTTGCAGAGTGGGGGGTAAACCCACATCTGAGTGACGTGGTGGCCACTGTGGAGGGGTGGGACATGCTGGAAAAGTCGTTGGGGAGAGGAATTAGGGGTCTCAATAGGGGGATGGAATTCCTCAAAAACTGGTTTAATTGATTAACTGTACACCTTGGTAAATTCACTGAAAATCATTTAATTGTACACTTAAACTGGAGTAAAGGCATGATATGTAATGTATACTTCAATTAAGGAAAAAAAAGAATCAAAAAGAAATCTTGGAGCTGAAGAATTCAATGTATGTAATAAAAAATACAATTGAGAGCTTCAACAGCAGACTAGATCAAGCGGAAGAAATCTTGAACTTTAAGACAGATATTTTGAAATAGCCTTGTTAGAGGAAATAAGAGAAATAAGAATAAAAAAGAATGAAGAATGTTTATGGGACTTATAGGACATCATTAAGCAAGCAAATAAAAATTTTCCTCATGGGAGTTACAGAGGGAGAAGAGATGGGAAATTATATAGAAAACATATTTAACAAAAACTATAGTTGAAAACTTTCTGTTTCTCGGGAGAGGTATGGTAGTCCAGATACAGAAAACTTAAAGGTACTCAAATAGATTTAATTCAGAAAGGTCCTCTTTAAGGCACATATAATCAAACTGTCAAAAGTCAAAGATAAAGAGAGACTTCTAAAAGTAGCAAGAAAAATGCATCAATTTACATATAAGGGGATCTCCATTAGAGTTTCAGCATATTTCTCAGCAGAAAGTTTTCAGGCCAGGAGAGAATGTGATGATATAAAGAAAATACTTAAAGAAAAAAAATGCTAGTAAAGAAAGAATACTATACCCAGCTATCTTTCCAAAATTAAGGAGAAATAAAATCCTTCTCAGATGAGCAAAAGTAGAGAAAATTTATCACCACGAGACTGGCCTCACTATAAATGCTACAACTGGAGTGAGAGGACAATAATTACTGTCAAGAAAACACATGAAAGTATAAAACTCACTAGTAGAGGTCAATTCAGAAGCAAACTCAGAATACTACAGTACTGCAATTGTTCTGTGTAAAAGTTTCAAAACTCTAGATGAAGATTAAAAGTCAAAATGGTAAAAAGTAACTACAGCTACAATTAGCTGTTAAGGAACACACAATATATAAAGATATAAATTAAGGCAATAAAATGTAAATTATAGGGGGGAGTAAAAGTCTAGAGTATTTTTATTCAACCATAGTTCACATGTTATCATCTTAAAATAGTCTGTTTCAATTATAAAATTCTTTATGTTAGCCCTATGGTACTACAAAGAAAGAAATTGTAGCAGATACACAAATGAGAAAGAGAAAAGAATCAAAGCTTATCACCACAGCAAACCACTGTGCCACAAATGTAAACAATAAGAGAGGAAGAGAGGAGCAAAGGATCTAAAAATCAATCAGAAAACAATTTTTAAAAAAGGCAGGAGTGAGTCCTTACCTATCAGTAATAACTCTGAAGATAAATGAATTAAATTCTCTAATTAAAAGATATATAGAGTAGCCGAATGGATTTAAAAAAAAAAAAAAAGAAGACCCAACTATATGCAGTCTATAAGAGATTTACTTCACCTTTAAGGATACACATTGACTGAAAGTGAAGGGATAGAAAAAGATATTACATGCAAATGAAAACAAAATGGAAGCAGGAAATAGCTATACTTATGTCAGATAAAATAGACTTTAAGTCAGAAACTATAAAAAGAAACAAAGAAGGTCTCCTTTTCTTTTTATCATTATAAATATAATTATAAAGGGATCTATTCATAAGAGGATGTAACAATTGTAAATGTATATACACTCAACATTGAAGCATCCAAATATCTAAAACAAATTTTATTAGATGTAAAGAGAAAAACTGCAATATAGACATCAATACAATAATAGTACAGGACTTCAATTTCTCCACTATCAGCAATAGAAAAATCATTCAGACAGAAAATCAATGAAGAAACATATTTTTTGAATAAGATGTATTTTCCACAGTGTATATTTTTGTCTGCTTTGTTGAAAATCAGTTGGTCACAGCTACATGGTTTTATTTCAGGGTCGTCTATCCTGTTCTATTGATTTGTGTGTCTGCTTTAATATCAGTACCATGTTGTTTTGTTTACTATAGACTTGCAGTATAATTTAAAGCCAGGTAATGTGATGCCTCCAGATTTGTTCTTTTTTTTCTTTTTCTTTATTGAAGTATTCTTTACATATCATGCCATTACCCCATTTTAAGTACAATTAAATGATTTTCAGTGAATTTACCAAGGTGTACAGTTAATCAATTAAACCAGTTTTTGAGGAATTCCTTCCCCCTATTGAGACCCCTAATTCTGCACCCTAACTACTTTTCAAGCATGTCCCACCCCTCCACAGTGTCCACCACGTCATTCAGACGTGGGCTTACTCCCCACCCTCCAAATCCCTAGTGAACATTCCCACCAATTGAGCACCATAGTGTTAATCAGTCAGTACCAATTTGATGGCGAGTACAAGTGGGGCAGATTCTTCGGGTCTTGTGTCACCTCACTTTGAATAATGGGCTTAAGCTTAATCCAGGATAATATAAGCAGTGCTAGCTCACTGTCATTTAATAAAATTGAGTAATATTCCATTGTGAACATACACCAAATTTTAACACTCCACTCATGAATTGACGGGCACTTGAGTTGTTTCCACGACCTAGCAATAGTGAATTGTGCTGTCGGAAACAAAGCAGGTCAAATCTCCTGTGCTGATCAGATTTGTTCTTTATGCTTAAGATTGCTTTGGATATTCAGGCTCTTTTTTGTTCCACATGAAGGAAGCTTTGGATTATTTTTTCTGGATCTATGAAACATGATATTGGTATTTTATTGGGAACTGCTTCGAACTGTAAATCACTTTGGGCAGTATGCACATTTTAACAATATTGATTATTTTTTTTCTTCCAAAAATTGTATTGGGGGAAAACTACAAAACATTTACAGTAAAATGTTTACAGTCACAATTTGTAGTGATTCTTCTAATTCATGAGCATGGGATGTTTGTCCATTTGTTTATGTCATCTCTCTGATTTCTTACATCAGTGTTTTGTAGTTCTCCTTGTAGAGATCTTTCATTTCCTTGGTTAAGTATAGGTATTTTATGTTTTCTGCAGCTGTTATAAATGGTATTTGGCTCTTGATTTGACTCTCAGCTTGGTTGTTATTAATATGTAAAAATGCTACTGATTTGTGTACATTGCTTTTGTAACCTGAGACTTTGCTGAATTTATTTATCAATTCTAGGAGTATTTTGGTAGAGTATTTAGGGTTTTCTAGATACAAGATCATATCATTGGCAAACATGGATATTTTGGCATCCTCTTTCCTAGTTTGGATGACATTTCTTTCTTTTTCTGATTTCTCTGATTGCTCTGGCTAGGATGTTCACTACTATACTGAATAGAAGTGGTGACAATGCATACCCTTGTTTTGTTCTAGTACTTAGGTTAATGCTTTTAACTTTTCCCCATTCAGTATGATGTTGGCTGTTGGTTTATCATTTATGACTTTTATATTTTTGAGTTATGTTCTTTCTATACCTAGTTTGTTGAGGGTTTTTATCATGAAGTGGTGCTGGATTTTATCAAATGCTTTTGCTGCATATATTAAGGTGATCATATGGTCTTTGTTTTTATTTATGTTTATGTGGTGAATCATATTTATTTATTTGTGTATGTTAAAGCTTCTTTGCATCTCTGGGATGAAACACACTTATGCATACATTATAATTTGTTTCTTTTTATTGTTGAATTGCATTCCACTATATGAGTATATCACAGTTTATTCCTTCTGTTCATTTATATACATTTAAATTTTTACAACATAAAGCTATATTTTAGAATAGTTTCAGATTTACCAAAAAGTTGCAAAGATAAGTCAGTGGGTCCCCTGTCCAGTTTTCCTTATTGGTAGCATCTTAATATGGTACATTTGTCACAACTCATGAAGCAATATTGACACAATTGTAAGTAAAGTTGCTAATTAATTACAATTTCCTCAGTTTCCCACTAATATCTCTTTTTGTTGTTCCAGGATCCAATCCAGAATACATCACATTTGGACATTACATCTCCTCAGGCTGCTAGAGGTTGTAATAATTTCTCAGACTTTCCTTGCTTTTGATGATCTTGATAGTTTTAAGGAATACTGATCAGGCATTTTGTAGAATGTGATTCATTTGGGGTTGATATTTTCTCATGATTAGACTGGGGTTATTGGTTTGGGTGAGAAAGAATATAGAGCTAGGTGCCATTTTCATCTTGTCATATCAAAGGTACATATTGTCAAGATGAGGTATCACTGATGATGTCAAATTGGATCACCCGGCTGAGTAGTGTTTATCAGGTTTCTCTTTTGCATTCTTTCCATACTCTGCTCTTTGGAAGGAAGTTGCTATGCTCAGCCCACACATAAAGAAGTATGCAGTTATGCTCCAATTCCCTGAGGGCATGGTATTTACATACATTATTTGTTATTCTTTGGTATGGAAGATCTGTCTCTTCTCTCCCATTTTTTGACTTATTCACTCTTTTATTTATATCAATAAAACTCATGGATATTTACTTCATACTACTTCATTTGTTTGGTTGCTGAAATTGTTCCAGCTTTGGCCATTGGGTGCTGTTTAGTTGGCTCCTGTGTGCCTTGGATATAATTCCATCATTTTTTTTAAATTTCAAAGTATTACAGGGCTCAAACGTTTTTGGTTACAAGGATCACTTTTGTAATGCTTGAGTCAGAGTTATAAGTGTTCCCATCACCCCGATAGTGTTCATTGTACCCATCAAAAACCTACTAAGGGATGAAACCTTCTTGATTATGGTGAATTATCTTTTTGATTGCTGTTAAATTCAGTTTGCTAGTATTTTGTTGAGGATGTTTGCATCTATGGTCATAAGAGATATTGGTCTGTAGTTTTCTTTTCTGTTGCATCCTTTCCTGGCTTTGATATCAGAGTGATACTGGCTTCATAGAATTTGTTAGTGAAGATTCCTTCCATCTTAATTTTATGGAACAATTTCAGTAGGATAGGTATCAGATCTTCCTTATACATCTGGTAGAATTTGGCTGTGAATCTCTATGGTCTGGTGCTTTTTTTATTGGGAGTTTTTATTACTTCTTCAACTTTGCTGCTCATTATTAGTCTGTTTAGGGTTTTTATTTCTTCATGGTTCAGTCTTCGGAGGCTGTGTGTTTCTAGGAATTTATCCATTTTCTCTAGGATTTCTAGTTTGTGTGTGAAGAGGTTTTTGTTGTATTCATGGATGGTATTTTGTATTTCTGTGGTATCAGTTGTAATGTCTCCTTTTTCATTTATGATTGAGCTTATTTCAATACTTTCTCTTCTATTTCTGGTTCATCTACCTTGTATTTTATCAATTTTATTTATCTTTTCAAAGAATCAAGAATCAACTTTTAGTTTTATTGATCCTTTACATTTATTTTGTTTCCAATTTGTTTAGTTCTTCTCTGAGTTTTATTATTTCTTTTCTTCTGCAAATTTTGGGTTTGGTTTGTTCTTTTTTCTAGTTCCTTGAGATGTGACAATAGGCTGTTAATATATGATCTTTCTGCCTTTTTGATGTAAGCATTTAAGCCTATGAACTTCCTGCTTAGATCTGCTTTTTCCATACTCCATCAATTTTGAAAACTTGTGTCCCCTTTATGTTCCAGTTACAAGAATACTTTGAATTCCACCTTAATTTTATCATTTACCCAAGGATGGTTCAGCAGCAGGTAATTTAATTTCCATGACTTTGTGTAAATTTGAGAGTTCCTTTTTGAGTTGGTTTGTAGTTTTATTCCACTGTGGCCTGAGAGGATACATGGTATGCTATCAATTTTTCTTAATTTGCTGAGACTTGTTTTGTGGTCTAACATATGATCAATTTTGCTAAATGTCCCATGTCCTGTTGAGAAGAATGTATATTCTGTAGTTTTTGGATAAAATACTTTGTAAATATCTGTTAGGTCCATTTGTTCTAGAGTGCCTTTTAAGTCTAGTGTTTCTTTGTTGATTTTCTGCCTTGATGATCTGTCCAGTTCTGTCAATGAGGTGTTGAAGTCCCTGGCAATTATGATGTACTGTGTATTTCTTTGCTTTGGGCTAGTAGAATTGTTTTATAAATCTGGAAGTTCCTGAGTTAGGTACATATGTAGTTAGGATTGTTATATATTCTTGCTGAATTTTTCCCTTTATCATTATATAAGGATTGTCTGTCTTTTTTTTTTTTTTTACCATTGTTGATTTAAAGTCTGTTTTATCTGTTATGAGGATAGCTCCATTTGTTTGCTTTTGGTTTCCATTTGCACAGAATATTTTCTTTTCATCCTTTTATCTTAAGTTTATGAAAGTCCTTGCAGGTTAGGTGGGTTTCTTGAAGATAGCATATGTGCGGATTGTGTTTTTTCATCCATTCAGCCAGTCTATATCTTTAAAGGGGAGCATTAAGACTGTTTACATTCACCGTTGGTATTGATATAAGGGATACTGTTCTGTTCATCATATTGACTAACACCTGTTGTTTTGTCTCTCCCTTGTGTGTCTCTCCATCTAAATCTCCCTCAGAGATTTAGAAGATCTCTGAGCTTTAGTTTTTGGGTGTTTTATTCTGGTGGGTATCTATTGTTGTGTTACATGTATAATGTACTTTTGAGCATTTCCTGTATGGCAGATCAAGTATTGATGAATTTTCTTAGTTTTTGCCTGTCTGGGAAAGACTTTATTTCTCCTTCATTTGTGGAACTTAGTTTTGTAGAATACAATATTCTTGACTGTCAGTTGTTCTGTTTAAGAATACTAAATATGTGACACCAATCCTTTCTGGTTTGTAAGGTCTCTGCTGATAAATCTGATGTTTTGATGTGTTTTCCTTTGTAAGCTAGTTGTTGCTTTTGTTTTGCAATTTGTAGAATTTTCTCCTTCATTTTAACTTTGGCCAGTTTTATGGCTATGTGTCTTGATGACGTCCTAATTGTTATGAATCTTCCTGCTGTTCAATGACCATCTTGTATCTAGATATCTGAATCTCCTGTGATATCATGGAAGTTTTCCTCAATTGTTTCCTCAAATAGGTTTCCACGCTTTTTGATTTTTCTTCTTCTCCCTCAGGGATACCTATGATTCTTGTATTGGCTCACTTTACATAGTCCCATATTTCTCTGAGTGATTGTTCATTTTTTTTTATATTCTTTTTTTCTGCATCTTTGGGTTAAATCAAATGCCTTGTCTTCAAACTCTGAAATTCTTTCTTTTGCTTGGCCTAGCCTGTTGTCAAAGCTTTCTTCTGTATTTTGAAATTCCCTAAGTTCCTTTTTCACTTCTTTAATTTTTGTTAAGTCTTTTCTTTTGTTGTCTATCTCTTTCAAGGATTTTTCATTCATTTCCTGAAATTGATTTTTGGTTTGTTTGTGTTGGTTTCCAACTTTCTCATAAATCCCATTCATTTTATTTGTCATCCATAATCTGAATTCCATCTCTGACATTATGATAATTTCCTTTTGGTTGGAGTCTGTTGTTAGAGATGTGTTTGTTAGCTCCTGGGAGTGTCAAACTAGCATGTTTCTTCACATTGCCAAAGTTCTCATGCTGGTTCCTTCTCATCTGAAACCTCTTCTTTCATCTCAGGATTGCTAAGTTTTTGGTACACTTGTTCTCCTTTATTGGGAACTCTCCTATTTAGTGAATAGAAGGAAAGGCCCCTGGATGACATACTTTTTTCCTACTCCAAGATTGACTTTGTAGGAGAGGGGTGGATGCTTGAGGGCCTATAATGCAACTGTTCTCCTGTGTTATGCTATTCCTTTGTGGTTGCCTCAGTGCAAGCTGGTATCGAGGTATATTTGTGTACGGTGGTGCATTGGTCCCCCATCCCATTGTGGAAAGCTCTGGTGAGAGGCTTTGCGAGTCTCTCTCTATGGAGACAAATGGTGTGGGGGATTGCTCTGCCTGAGTCTTCCCATAGCAGTGGCAGTTGTGGCTGGTTGAAGCTATCTAGATGACAGCTACAGGTATCAGGATAGTGGGCATTTACTCTACCCAGGTCTAGGAGGCAATGATGGTACACAGTATAGGGAAGCTAATGGCTAGTGGGTCTGTGGCTGTGTATGGGACTGTGGGTGGGGTGTCAGGTGGGACCACAGGTGGGACACAGGGTGTTGATGGGGCACCACATGGCTCAGGATGTCTCCCTGTGCATATCTGACTGTAGCTACTGCTGATGCAGTACTTCTCCAGTGACATTGGGAGACGCTGAGGGCACTGAGTGCCTTCCCTACTCAAATCCCCCAGTAGCAGGGGATGGGGTGCTCCCAGTCATTGGGTGCATGAGAACATCTGTCATCCCCACTCCCTTCCCAGCTTAGCAGGGGTGATGTAGAATTGAGTGCAGTGAAGCCAATCCCTGTGTAGACTGGCACTTCTAGGCCTGAGAGCTCAGAATGATGTCAGTGGCAGTGACCCAGGAACAGAAGCCAGTGGGTTCCTGCTATGCCTGTTCTCTGGTATAATGTTACTGAACAGTTTCTAAGAAACTCCCTGATCAGTTTCGAGGCCTGCTGTGGGAGGGGCCCTTGCAGCTCAGGTTGTAGTGTCCAGGGGGGTAGCATGGAGCCCTGGGGTTTTCTCCCCACTGACTCTTCCCCACATGTGGACACTTCTCCCAGGTACCTTCAGATTTTGCTGAGTGGATCACCTTACCTCTCTTTCCTTCACTTTGGGTGTCTGCAGTCACTTCTCTGATGATTCACAATGTTTTCTCTAAGACAGTCCATCAATAGGCGAACATCTGCTTTCAACTTTGATCTTCTCCTTGAAAGCAATGCGTGCTGGCTGCTTCTAGTCCATCACCTTGGCCCATCCCCCAGCCCTGATGTTTTGAATTTCCATGTTTATGTTTCAAAAGTAGGATGCTAGATAAAAATGATTAAATTTTAAAAGAAAGAGAGATATCTCAAGCTGAAATATATTGCTAGACAGTTGAAAGTGTTCTTGATTTCTGACTCTGTGTCAGAACTCTAAAATGTTAGCTTGAACTCTGACTAATCTTTAATGTAGGCCAAAATTCTAAGGTGTGTGTATTGGCAAGTTTTTTCTCTGTGTTAGGTTTACTTTGTCTGTTTTTAAGAATGGTTTGTAATAAAAATGTATTCATGTGTCCATGTTGGGCATGACATTGTGCTGATTTACATGAGATCACTTAGCTGCATGATGGTTATAAATAAGAAACCTCAAGGCCCTGGGAAAGAGAGAAGTTATGAAATATCAATGAAGATGGCATTTATCACAGAGCTTGTCTTGAGGCAAATTGATCAAGAGAAAGTTTGCTTGTGATGCCATCTCACTTTCTCTTTCAATATCCCTGCCCCTTTTGTTCTCCCTTCCTTTGGATAGTACTATATGTTTGTTGTAAAAACAAACATATTTTTGGCCAGGAATTTAATATACTGCCTTGAATATCATTACATGGATAACCAATTATTCTATCTATTTACGTGTTGAGCAGTGGATAGGCCTACCTACTTGTAAAACAATCAGATTTATTGATAAAGATTCCCTCCTTCACCAAACTTTAGTCAGGCTCCTCTGAGTTCTCTTCTCAACTAGGCCTTGGCCTTGCTCTGTTGATCCCAGTTTTATCAAATAATCTTGCAAAGCCAGTTTATTGAGAATCTCCCCACTCTTGATATACGATCAAGCTCCTCTTCCCCCACCCTTGATGTTATGGCTTGAGTTTGTCCCCATCAAAACTCATGCTAAAATTTGATCCCCAGTGTGGTGCTATTGAGAGATGGGGCCTAGTAGGAGGTGTTTGGATCATAGGGGTGGATCCCTCATGAATGTCTTGGTATCATTCTTGCGGTAGTGCATGAGTTCTCACAAGACTGAATTAGTTCTCATGGGAATGTTCCCTGGAAAGTCGGTTGTTATAAAGCCAGGAAGCCCCTCAGGTTTAGCATCTTCACACATGCCCACTTCCCCTTTGACCTTCCACCATATTGTGACACAGCCCAGAAGCCTAACAGATACCAATGCTATGTTTCTTGAACTTCCCATCCTACGGAATCAGGAGCTAAATAAACTGCTTTTATTTCTAAATTATCCAGTCTCAGAAATTTTGGTATAGCAACACTAAACTGACTTCAGGAGCTAAGAGTGGTCCATGGCCAAAAACCTGCAATAAAATGAAGACTTATGTCCTACAGCTCCCAGAAACTAAATTCTGCCAACAGCCTGAATGAGGTTGGAGGTAGATTCTTCCCCAAAGCCTCAAGATAAGAACTCAACTCAGCTCACCTTGATTTCTAAAATTTTGACACATTGATTTTGGCATTGTGAGACTCTAAGAGGAGAACCCAGAGAGGCTGCCTGAACTTTTGATCTACAGAACTGTGAACTAAAAATGGGTGCTGTTTTAAGCCACCAAGTTTGTAGTAATTTGTTATTCAGCAATAGGAAACTAATATGTTTTGCTCACATATCAGGGAGAGGATTCAATAATTACCAACTTCTAGTCAGTTCTGCAATCCTCTCTTGCTGGCATGAAATCATATGGACAGATTTTCCTTAAAATGCAATCATCTCAACTCCTCTATTTGAAAAATGGATAAACTCCACTCCACTCTCACTTGGCATGAGTCATTGCAATAGAGGTCAGCCACAGTTAAAACACAAACTCATTCACTCAACAAACATTTATTGGAGATTTAATATGTACTAAGTACTCAGTAATACATAAAATTATTCAGGTTATGATTAGGAGTTTTGAAGCCATCTAATTGCACACACCTGCTTTTCTTGTTCAGAATTGGAACCAAAATGAAGAGAATCAGCTTTTTACTAGATGAAAACTACCCTACCTATTTTAGTCAGGGTCCTCCAGAGAAACAGAACCCATAAGATGTATACATAGAAAAAGAGGGATTTATTTTAAGGAATTCACTCACATGGTTGTGGAGGGTTGGCAAGTCCAAAATTTGCATAGCAGGTCAGCAGGCTCGGGATCCAGGGAACAGTTAGTTGTATTAATAGTTCGAGTACAAAGGTGGTCTGCTGACAGAATTCCCTGTTAATATGGGGAATCTCAGTCTTTTTCTTTTAAGGCCTTCAACTGATGGGATGAGGCCCACCCACACTATGGAGGGGAATCTATTTTACTGAAACTCTACTGATTTAAATGTTAATCACATCTAAAAATACCTTCACAGAAACATCTAGAACAATGTTCAACCAAATATCTGAGTATGATGGCCTAGTCAAACTGACATATTAAAATAACCATCATGAGTGGAGCAGCTGGAAAATAGCTGACTTCCACTTTTTCCTGACAGTCAATAGGGAAAGCCCTGCTTACCACACAAAAGTGAAGAAGAGACCTCTGTTTTCAGGATGGTTTCAGAGAGAGAGAGTCAGAGAATATCCCTTGCCTGCCAAATGACTTCTCCTCCTGGCCTAGAAATATGATGAACCATTTCTCTTTCCTTAGAGAGGAGCAAGGGAAGGGCTCAAGAAAAAGATAGGTTTCTAAGAGAGTAGAAGTATCCTGACTGAGACAGGAACTTGGGAAGAAGAAGAGAAGTATTCTTCCTAAGATCCAGCACGTGCCTTCAAAGAGTTTATACTCTAATTGGAGTAATGTAGACATAACTGTGTGGCTCTTTTTTCCCATTATTCTTACAAGAAGAAATCAAAGAATGTATATAATAAACATTATAAATCATGTAGGAAGAAATAATTCCAACTGTGAGGTATAAACTCAGTGGTTCTAAGCTACCAGTTAGGACCCAGGAAAAGGACTCACTGCTGCTGTGTTGAACAAGACCAACAGGATGTTTAAAATAAAAGCCTAGGCTCAGGCAGACCTGAATTCACATCATAGTCAGGGACACCTGCCTTGTGTGTGTGTGCCTGTGTGTGCATGCATGCATGTCTAGTCTATAAAACACATGTATGCATACCTATCTCATAGGCTCTTGTGAAAATGTTTTGAGATATTATATAAAAAGCACTTCAAACAGTGCCCATAGCATAGTAGGATACCAAAAAAATGTGATTTGTATTATTGTTAGTAGTAGCAGTACTATCAGGAGAGATTCCAAAATGGAGGGTGTGTGAAGTGAGTTTCTTCTTTACTACTTCTGAATAGTGTGGCCTTGTTTATAGGTCAATTCACCTTTGCTAGTAGACAGCACATGGGAAACAATGGATCTTTTCTCAATCCTTCCTTTTTGCCTCATCAGTGACATTAACAAGAGATGTACACAGAAATAAATATGAAAAATTAAAAGTATATATATTGTTTACCCTGCACATTAGTTGCTATCCATATTGTGCCATAATTTTTATATCATACTTTGTAGCCCTGAATGAAAACAACAAGTTACTTTGGATTTAATTGTTACAATTTTTTGTTTTTTCTACCTTCAGCCACTGACTGTAAATTTTTGCAGAGAAACACAAAATCACTTCCTGCTCTTGACACATAAAGGGCTTTTTTCCGCTAGTTATGTTCATAATTTTATGTTGGATGACCTTTGCATCTGCGGCTTGGTTTTATGATTTAAAAACTGCTCTTTGGCTGACAGACAGTTCTGGAAATGATTTTTTTTTGCATAATGCAAATTTCCTGAGCCCAAGACATAATGCTAGTTCCTCTCTTTATATTTCCTGTTAGCATTACCAGCGTCATGCTGCCTATAAATCAATTAATCTGCCCTGGATGAGAACCTCAAGTCTTGTAAAATTTTTGCTTGAGAAAATACCTTTGTCTTTGCCAACTTTTGTTTCTAATTTGAAACAATTTAAGGCAATTGAAAATTCAAAACAATCAATTTATTTCTTGTTTAGATAAAAGGCTTGGTTCTGATCCCTAACAAGGTCAGTTTGATGGTGGAGAAGATTTTTTGTTCTGAGAATTGCTTCCTTGTGCCTAAAACTTTAACTTTCTTCTCTTTCTTTATTGTGTATAAAGAAAAGTAAGTACCACAAGTAAGGAAGATTACATGGGTATGTGTAGCCTCCACTGGCTTTTAATTATGCAAACACAGGCCAAGTCCTGAACATCTTGTTGACTCAGTTGAACAGATGGAAAGCATGAAGATTCACCCTTATCAGCAGGTTAGAATGTGGCAACTTATGTTTATGAGATTTAATATGCATGTGAATAAATAATAAGGAGAAAAAGTATTTATCCCCAACACATTTAAATAATTTTTCCTCTCAAAAATGCAATAAAAACAAAATTAAAAGAAGTATTTTATTTCCTCATAAGCACTAATGAAGAAGGGCACAGTGGCCCTGGACTTGGAACTATAGCTTGTAAGTCCCATTTAGGGCAGTATCACCCATGACCTGTGGCCAGCCAATTTCCTGTTGAAATCCATGGGGAATTCACCCACTTCTGGAAGAGAAGATCCAGTCCTAGAGAAACTCCTGTTTGTAAATCCATTCACTTCTCTCTCCTTTTTTACTGGCACATAGATTACAATGATAAGTTGTTATTATGGCTGGAGCCATTTAAGAGAAAACAGGCTGGCAGATGGTAAAGGATGACCATACTCAATGGTGAAATTAGTGGTTATCTCAAAGGCCTTGCAAAAGCATGATACTAACCTGTGTACAGATTCATGGGATTTTTACATTTATTTCCTTATATATTATGCACCTACGTGGGGAAGAAAATATGAAAATAAGGGGGTAGAGCAGACATTAAGAGGTGGAAAACATTTTCACAGCAGTATCTTGTCAGCTTTCCGGCATCCTCTGATTTATCAAGTTCCAAACACTCACAGATGGTGTATATTTTGATGCCAAATGACTGGCATGGCTGAAATTGGATATTAACCATGTCTCCCTGTATCAATTTAGTGTCCTTATTGCACATGCAACTTTTGGACATAAGTTTGGATTTGAGGAAGAGTGTTTTTTTTTGTTGTTTGTTTGTTTGTTTGTTTTAGGTATCGGCTTTCTGGGCTTAAGTATAGGTCAAGTGGATGTATGGCTGAGAAGTGAAGTGCAATGAAAATCCTCTTAAGTGCCTGCCTTAAGTTTGTCAACCAGGGATGTGCCAAAGCTATTGGCAGAAGTTCAGGCTCTTCCAAACAAGGGGAGTCTACCAATCCAAGAGCCAAGGACAGCAAAGGAAATATGTTCTGGCTTTCTCCCAATTTTGGCCCATTGGGTTTGGGTCACTCATTCCTAACAGGGCCATTCCCTGGTTGCTAATGAAAAGAGCAGGCCCAAATTTCGGGTTCGTTAGAACCACTAGGAGGACAAGGGAGCAACTGAAACAATACCAACAGAGTGGTTGAGATAGATGGGAACCAGAGTGGAGGTGTGTTTGTTTGAAAAAAAGTGTTCTGAGTGGGTGTGATTCATGGAATCAGTTTGAATAGTGGGAATGAAAACATAAAATGATTTGGGAATTTTTCAAATCATGTGTGCACAAATGCTTGAGTGTACACATATGTATGTGATATATGTGAATATGTCTATCCCATGATGTCCTGAGGATGTCACATTTTGGAGAGAAATAGTTTTTTTGCAACTATCTATGGGAGGGGAGTTTGAAGGCTAAGTCCAGTCTAGTTTCTGAGCCCCTCCAAATCAAACAGAATCAAAAGATTTCTGTGGTTGCTGGATGCTGGAATTAGCCTCATTTCCATCCACCCTGAACATCTAGTGTGCTTGGTGGTGGTCCCGGTTCCCTCACGTGCTCACCAAATCACAGCCTTCCCACTTCTGCCATGTTAGTTCAGGCTCAATGCCTAAATTCATGCTTTCTTTGGTGTTCCCCCTGGAACTAGGTTTGTCTTGAATACCTGCCCAATTGGCTGGGTTTTTATACCTAGATAATGATTCTTTCCTGCACCAAGCTTTTCATTCAAGAATTCCTTTACACTTAGGACATTGGACTGCCTTCTGCTCTAACAAACAGTCCACAGTTGGATCACTCTCCCTTCACTCCGGTTGGACCTACTGTGGTCTTATTTTCCAACCTCACTTGAATATGTTGAAGAAAGTTCCAGCATGCCATTTATCTAAGATTTTCTATTTGATGACAATCAACATCCAAGAGTTCATACTTTGACAAAAAGGACATTTTTTGCTTAGAGTACTTTTAAATGTCAAAATGAATGAAGGTATTAAGTAGTAATCTTGTTGAATTTTAATAATATGTAACCTAGTTACATATATCTCCATTTTTTTTAAACAACTAAGGACTTGTCTGTTGAGTACTGTCTTAGTCTGGCTCTAATTTGGTGATTAGGAGTATCACACAGTATCATTTCATGCTTTTATATATGTTACAAACTTTATTGCAATGTTCATAAGCAATAGTTGCCACAGATATGCAAAAATTAGGTATATGTTTTAATTAAATCTGTCACATTTATAATTGATCAAATAGAACAGGTAGAAAACATTGGTTTTAAGTAGACAAAAATTTTGAATTTAAAGTGTATCTAAGTTGATGTTCTTAAGAAATTTACAGACGAGGGGGTGAGTGGTAGAAAGATAAAGAAGGAAGGGCTTAATTATGATAAATTATTTTATTATAAGATAATAAATTTTCCCATATTTTTTCTATTTTTCTGGTTTTCATATCTGTAAATAAACCATATGTAATTTTATAAGCATGCCAAATTATAATTAATAACTTCCCAATGCTACTAAACCAACAACATACTTTTTAATCTAATCAGCACTAAAATATTACATATTTCCCTTTTTCCCATATTAACAACTTGTTGGCAACAATTGCCAAAATATTACAGTGGGACTTAAATAGATTTTCTAAATATCCAGAAGAAGGGAGTGGTGGTCCTACCTTCCAAAGCTGCCAGATTTGATTCTTTGGGGTCTCCTAAGGCATGGGAAGGAAGTTCAAGAAGGAAAAGTTGTGAAGCAACTCAGAGCCCATCAGTACACTTATTTGTGCTGTCTGCAGAACATTTTTTGTGCAGACATTGTAATAAAACTCCTGGTATATATGCATATGTGTGTGTGTGTATATATATATATATAGATATATATATAATTTTTGTGCATGTTGTTAAGAGGAGTTAAATTAAGATTGAGAGGTTCAAATTTCAAGCTGACACACATTCCTGAACCTAGAATTGTACACATGAGGTCATTACTGCTGCACGTATGCTGAACTCAATAATTAAACATCAGGTGTGGCTCAGGTACACATTCTCCTCCAGGTGTAAGAGGCAGTTGTATTAATACAATAAGAACAAAGTGCATCTCATGGTGATAAAATATCATTTTCCTGGTTAGTACTGAGGCAAGTTTGTAATAATAGTCTACATTTTAACAAGCAGAAGGAACCTAATCTAGCAATGTATGATTCTAATGTTACTACGATTGTGATTGTACTTTTAACAATGAAATGAAAACCTAAAGTTGCAGTCAGGGAAAAAATAAATAAATTTGGCTGTTTGAAATTTCCAGCCAAATTCAGAGACTACCTAATAGACATTGAGTTATCTCACATATTTTTTAAATGATATTGTCAGAACAAGATATATTAGGAAAGTAATTTTGCCAAATAGTGAAGATTTCAACTGGTTGAGAGTCCCATGCATTGTTTAAGTCCAAAGTTAGCATGTTCCAATTAAGGATTTCTATCCACTGTTAAGCACATATTCTGGCACCAGATTTAGCTGTATCACCTTGAGTAAATTTCTTACTCTCCTTTTGTTTCAGTTTTCTTATCTGTAAAAAAGTGGTGACTTTAGACACAATTACCTCTTTGGGGTCTTATGAGAATTAAATGAGTTAATATACATGAAGTCCTTAGAAAAACACCTGGTACACAGGGAATATTTAGGAGCAATAGCTATTTTATAGCTTGATTAAACTTATTGATCAAGTTTCCAGATCATTTTAGTTAAAGAATATGCTGAGATTTCAAGGAAAGTTTTAAAAATGATCACTTGTAGATATTTACCTATATTAATCATAATTTTTCTGATACTAGGTTAACAAAGGAAGTTTAGACATAAATTAGATATTGAGACAAATGTCAGTGCAATTGGTAACCATGACCCCAGATTTCAAAACTTCATGAATATCTGGGCAGTTTTATTCTTCTCATTAACTGACTTGATAATAAGTAAATAGTTATGCATTTGAACTTATATAATAAAACTCTTCTAACCTAATCTGTTCTATATATTAAGTTTCCATGTAAGATTATGTTTTAAAAAGTCCATCTCACTGATTTAAAAAAACTAAAAACATTTAGGCTCACTGCTATAAAGAAAATAATGTTTCTTTTACTGTAATAATGATAATGGTAATATAATTTTTATGAAGTACCATCTTGCATGTGATCTCATTTGTTACAACAGCCCAGTGAAATAGGCAGGCTAGGAATTATTGTACTTACTTTACTGATGAGAAAATGAAAGCTCAGAAAGGTAAAATGACTCACTCAGAGTTACAAGGCTATTGTGATCGAAAGTCAGGATTCCAATCCATTTCTTGACTCCTCGTTCAACGTTTTTTACTTGACCTGCCTTGTACCCAACATACCTAAATGTCCTATTCCAAAGCTTGGGACCATTTTTCCTTGGTGCTCCTGATGCAATGATTCATAGTGGAGATGTAGTGTTGATGCCTGTGCTTCCTTACATGAGAGAGGTTCTTGGTGCACCTGGGGTTCTGATTGCCCTGTGTAGTGAATTAAGAGGTGCCACGATGGACTTGAATGGTAATGTGAGCCTAAGATGAGAAGTTTGTTAGGCCTTTTGATATGTAATAAGATTTTTACATCATTTATCACCAGTAGAGAGCACTATAAGATTAGAATTAATAGCAAGCCTTGCATGAAGAAAGGATTGTTTATATCATGAATGTATTACAAAGACAGAATTAAAATGATTGATTTAAGCAAGCATGATCTGCCCTTGTAATAGTAGATCATTTCTATCACTTGAGTCTTTAGAGAGCAGTCATTCAAAACTTGCATTTAAATGTAACATCAATATTAAAAGAAGTAGGCATCACTTGCTTGTTGAAATTAAATTGAAGAGGTTCAATTCTGAATCATAACCCAGGCTTGCCTGCTGTCCCCTTGACTATCTTGCTTACAAACCACTGTTGGAATGTTTATAACATAGAGTTTCTTCTCTTTCCAGCTCCTGTGTTGCATATAGGACTTCACACATACAGAATGGGTTCTGACATCATTTAGTAAAAAATATTACAGGGCTTTGTTCTGATCCCCTTTATTTGTCTTTCTTGGGATTTGTGGCTGTTGAGCTTTCTTAAAACATTTTTCTGATTGTAAATATAAAATCAAGCTTCATTTCATAAGTAGCCTTCAGCGTATTCATATTTTTTAGAGGCACGCAGTAAATACAAATCAGTGCCCACAGCCGGTGGACTGAAATATTGGCATTTAGTCACCACTTGGTTTCAGTATTTTACTAGTCTAAACACTCAGTTGCATTGCACAATGACTTTCATGCTGTGGAAAGCTTTGAAATGGATCTGCCTTAAAGATAGATGCATTTACACTTCATATGTTTTCCATCATTTTTCCTACCATTTTGCCAGTTCCCCAAACTAGCTGTATTTAAACAAATTCTTCCCCCACAGCCATTTTTTTCTCTGATTTCACCCTGCCATGGAGTCTCAACACTAAATTGGCGATAGCATGATTGATCATTTAGCTGACAGCATAATCATGAGCACGGGGTAGAAACTTCTCTTCACATCCAGTAAGACGAGAAGCTGGAATGCAGAGGTATTAAAATACAAATATCTCAAATGAAAACAAAAGTAACATGAGAGCCTTAATGTTTCAATGTCTTTCTTCCTCCCCCCTGCCACTGATAAATGTGCTCCCCCTTCAATTTTGTTTCAGTGTTCAGGTTTTCTTATAAATAGCATATTTATTGGAAAAGTCCCTCTCCCTTTACTCTCTCCTCTATCACAGCAGTAACAGAATGCCCCCCTCTGCCCATGCAAAAAGCGCCTTCGAGGGCTCTTTCCTTGGAGTGCTGTTACTCCGTTGCCTGAATGAAGAAGAGGCATGTCTGTTGTAACACTTGCATGTTGGATGAGCTCCGTTCAGAAAATAACCACAGTGAGGTTTCTTCTTATACAGGTATTGTCACTGAGGTTAGCTAGCTAGCTGGGTGCATGGCACATGGAGGTGAGGATTTCAAATTTTAAAAAGTGCAAAGAAGCTAACTACTGGCATGAAGATCAGATTTCACAATAGCTTCTATCATTTTAGTTCCTCAAAGGAGCTCTATCTATACTTACAGCAATATACTGAGCCACTATTCCCATTGTTGCTATTGAATACCAAGTCCATTGTATATATCATTAACAAAGATTTTTATGATGTCCAACAGGACTTTCAATTGGGGACTGTTGTTTTAAATTTTACCTTTCATGTAGAATTTGCATTTTAAGGCTACTTCCAAAATTAATGTACTGATAGTGACAGCATCCATGAAATAGATTTACCTAGAAAATATTAGAATGAACATACATGTATCACAAAGATGTGTAATGAAAGAGTTTTGAATTATTTATGTTAAATATCCAATTAGACATTGGATGTAAATACCCTTTATATGATTCTCACCAAAGTAAGGTAGGATTTTTAATAATGATTTTTTGAATCTTACTTATTTTTAATCTGACAATTTTATGCATACATGAATGTCTCTTAAGTGAAGGAGTGAAGCAGAGGTTAACTGATAAGCTGGAATGACAAATATGTATTGGGCGCTCCCACCTCATCTTGTGTAAAGAAAGAGGACGAGGAAATCCAGAAGGTACCACAAGGCTTTCTGCTGTTTCCAGCCTTTTATAATTTACCTTTCCTCTTGGTCAGTGGTTCAAAAATTGCTTATCATTTTTGCTTTATATTTGATTTATCTCATTTTCATAGTTGAGCTTATAAATAACAAGTAAAAAGCATGAGCAGAGAAACTTATCAGAAGCTTCCATCACTCAGCAGAAACTCTCAGATTTGGGGTGTGGTCCACTTGTTTCTTTTATATAATTTTTGTTTTCTTTGCAGCCCAGCCTCATTCCCCAGGAACTTCTGGTGATTGTTTTTTCTTATTTCCTTATTTCAGGTTCCAGGGATATACATATGTGGGGCTTAAAAAAAATCTTTCTTGTGTCTTATTCTCTTAACATATAGCTCAAACTTTTGGGCATCAGGAGCAGTAGACGAAACTTGAGTCAACTCAATTTTTTTTTTCTTGTCTGAAAGATCTTGCATTACACAATGATAGTAAGGTAGAAGATTTGGAACAAGAACATGACATATGGGCTTCCAAACGTCATGCAAGCCTCTCTGTACAGTACATAGCATAGAATTTGGCATAACACGCCTTGGATCAGGTCCAGTGACGTTCAATCACAGGAAGTGCTAGAAACACTTTGGTGGATCATAGACTCATTATTACCGAGCAGTTCCACGACCCTCCCTTAAGGATGGTGTAAAAGTGGGACTTCA
This sequence comes from Lepilemur ruficaudatus, assembly GCA_963574885.1. Lineage (NCBI taxonomy): Eukaryota > Metazoa > Chordata > Mammalia > Primates > Lepilemuridae > Lepilemur > Lepilemur ruficaudatus. Next base: position 11,974 of record CAUYRT010003517.1, on the reverse strand, counting down.
GTGTATTATATAGAAAGATAGAAAAAATACATATGTATTTTTGTATATGTAAAATGTATATAATGTTCTTGTCTATCTCTATCCACCTCCCACCCAGGGGTTTAAAAACACTATTCCATTTAGTCCATCACATTTGTAGACTAATATTTATATTTGCTTCAGTAACTATATGACTCTTAATGTCCACACAAAATCAGCTTCTGGAAAAAAAATTTATTTCTCCATTAAAAGAAAGGCCTCATAATAGGTACTCAGTAAGCATTCATTTTAGTAATGAATGAATGAATGCATCTGTCAAGATTAAAATAAGGCTTTTCAAATTAGATTCATTTTGTTGATCTTTCACCTTCAGTACCTCTAAATTACTTTTCTCCTTTGAAAAATCAATCTCAAGCAATATTGTTGCTGTTTCTAATTTTAAAATCTTCAATTCCTATATTGATTGAGAAAATATATATAAAATGTTTGGCATAGTTCTTGGCACACAGTAGACAGGCACTGTTAGAATGAAAGTTTGTTGAAAATAATGTGATTTCTGGTAGGTTCAATTGCATTAAATAAAATGAAAAAATTTGATTCCTGATGATAGCACCTATGAGCTGTAATGCAAACAAAAGAATTATGGGAATACAGATTAGCCTTACACCATTTAGAAAAGAAGGTGAATGAGAAGAAAATTCAAGAAGGAAGAGAGGAAAGAATTGGTTCACCGTCCTATTTATTAAATTGCATCTTATTTTGGACATAAATAAGTGTAATCCATAATTCTTCTTACTTGACATTTTAAAAATTGTGATAAAATGCACATAACATAAAATTTACAGTATTAATCATTTCAAAGTATACAATTTAGTGGTATTCAGTACATTCATAATGTTGTACAGCAATCACCACTATTTAGTTCCAGAACAGTTTTATTACTTCAAAAGGATTCCCCATACCCAGTAAGCAGTCACCCCCCCCCACTTCATCCTCCACTGAGTCCCTGGAAACCACGAATCTTCGTTCTGTCTCTAGGGGTTTGCCTGTTGTAGATATTTGATATAAATGGAATCATACAAGATGTGGTCTTTTCTGGCTGACATAGGTTCATCCATGTTGTAGCATGTGTAAGTGCTCAGAACTTCATTCCTTTTTATGGATGAATAACATTCCACTATACAGATATACCACATTTTGTTTATCTATTAATCCATTCTTAAACATTTGGGTTGTTTCTATCTTTTGGCTATTGTGAATAGTGCTGCTATGAACATTTGCATACAAGTTTTACTTTGAACACCTGTTTTTGATTCTTTTGGATATACACATGAAGAGTAGAGTTTCTGGGTATGATGGTTAATTTTATGTGTCAACTTGGCTAAGGGATGTCCAGATAGCTGCCTAATACATTGGGTCATGGAAATCCTATTAAATATGTTTGGATTATGGAGGAACTACCAAAGTATTTTCCACAGTGGCTGAACCATTTGACACTCCCACCATCAACGTAGGCCAGTTCTAACTTCTCCATATCCTCACTAATACTTATTACTTTCTATCTTTTGATTGTAGTCATCCTAGTGTATGTAATTCTTTTTTTTTTTACTCTAAATGTCCTCCCATACCCCCACATTGGATGTGTGCAGTATTGTACAGGGTACGCATGAAGTATTATTATACCAGTGCTGGCTGAGGGCCAAATGGTGAAGGAAGCACTGTTAGACTTTCATGTGCATTCCATTCTCTATCTTTCTTTAAACCACCTTTGGTGGTGCCTCCTACCTTCTTTTTTCAGGTGCTTAGTCTCTGTCTTGCTCAAGGACTGACTCATTAGCTTTAAGAAACTAGTAAAACATCTCACTCCTGACGACAATATCTACGTTTTAACAGGCTAACTAAACTTCTGAAATTTCCAGCATTAGTTAGTAGGCACATATTTTAGGAGGCAAGATTTATACAGTGGGCTTCCTATGAGTATCAATCATAGATAGTGGTCCTGAGGTCACAGTCTATTGACTGTATAAAAACATAATGTCCAGTGTGGACCATTTGATGTTTTGATATGCATACACATTTCCACAATCAATCTAATTAACATATCCATCACCTCACATAGTTTCTTTTGTGTGTGTATGTGTGTGGTGAGAATATTTAAGAACTACTCTCTTAGTAATTTTCAAGTATACCATACATTACCAGGTCATTAAATATGAAATATCTGATTTTTGAATCAAAAGTGTAGTTTATTATATCTCAAACAAGAAGTAGTACAATTAATCAAAGTATGCACCTAAACTATTGACATAGTTTTGCCATCTTAACGGTAGCTTGTTTATGCCAGCAGCGAAGAAGCCTGGAGAGCAAGTGGTGAAATTGCAAAAGGTGTTTTCCACAGCTTGTTGAGAATTGAATATTTTCCCTTGCAAGAAGTGGTGCAAAGCCTGGAAGAAGTGGTAGTCAGTTGGTGTAAGGTCTGGTGAATATGGTAGATGACAGAGAGTTTCCAAGTCCAGCCTCTGTAGTTTGAGCAGCATTGTTTGTGCAACATGTGGTCGAGCATTGTCTTACAAGAACATTGACCCATCTCTATTGACCAATCTTGGCTGCTTAATCACAAGCATTCTCATCATTTCATCCAATTGGTTGCACTAGACATCCACTGTAATCGACTGACCAGGTTTAATGAGGCTGTAGTGGATAATACCAGCACTGGACCACCAAACAAACACCATAAGCTTTTTTGGATGAATATTCAGTTTTGGACTATGTTTCAGCACTTCATCTTTATCCAACCACTGTGCTTAACACTTGTGATTGTCAAAAAGAATCCATATTTCATCTCATGTAACAATACAGTGTAGAAATGGTTTGCCTTTATGTTATGATAGTAAAGAAAGGCAAGCTTCGAGACTATTTCTCTTCTGACACTTGTTTAATTCATGTGGATCTCACCTATCCAGCTTATTTACCTTGCTGATTTGTTTCAAATGGTACAATATTGTTAGAATAGTAACGTCAAACCTTGCTGCTAATTCATGCATAGGTTCAGCTGGATGTGCTTCCACTACTATCTTCCACAGTTATCATCTCATCATTGTCCATCTTGGTTTCAGGTTGTCCAAGTGGCTGGTTTTCAAGATTAAAATAACCAGAAAGGAACTCCTCAAACCATTGATGTACTGTGTGTTCATTAGCCGCATCCTTCCCAAACACTTTGTTGATATTTTGAGCTGTCTGCACTGCATTGGTTCCACGACAGAACTCACATGAGAAAATAACACGAATTTTTTACTTATCCATGGTTTCACAAGAATTCCTGTAAACAAAAGAAGAAAGAAAGATAATTACAAGCCAAACATGCATTTGCAAGACTGAGGATGTACATTCACAATAAAAATAAAACAGGAAGTGTCAAATTGAAATGTTAGTGATATCGACTCTCAAACTTAGTATTTAAGGAAAGCAGACATTTCATGCTTCATAACCTTAATATTATTAACTATATTCACTATGCTGTATAATAGATTTCCAGAACTTATTCATACCATGTAACTTAAACTTTGTACACTTTGACCAACATCTCCTCATTCTCTGCTTCTGCCCCTCACCCCCTGGCAATCAACATTATACTCTGCTTCTATGAATTCAACTTTTTTAGATTCCACATGTAAGTGAATCTGGGCCTGGATTGTTTCATTCAACATAATGTCTTTCAGGTTGATCCACATTGTCCCAAATGACAGGATTTCCTTGTTTTTAAAGGCTGAATAGTATTCCATTGTATATATGTACCACATTTTCTTTATCCATTCATTTGTCAATGGGCACTTAGATGGATTTCATACCTTGGCTATTATAAATAGTGCTGCAGTGAACATGCAAGTGGATTTGGAGTAAAATTCCCCCTTGGATATCCCATCTTCTTTCATCATAACTTCCAAGGATACCATCACCTTATCAAGCTTCTCATGGCTGATATCAAGCAAATGGCACAGAAGTGAAGCAATGTTTGGGGCTTTCCCATAGCCCTCTTTCTAAATACATCCTCTTCTTTCAGTCCACGGCCAGGCTCACTTTTAAGTCCAATATACTCAAATCATGCTCCCTCAGACATTACTTGAGTGACAAAGCTATCCAATAGAGTAATTTACACTACGGTGATCTTAGTTTAGTGTGTTTTTCCTCTCAGGGATATTTGTGTTTTAAAATTTATTGCCTGCAGAGAATAGCAGTTAACTCAAAAGAATGAATTTAATGGTGATATTTTGGACACTGTGACCACTAAACTTGATCCAGTTTCCTAGTTATAAACAAAACAAACAAAAATCTGAGATCTTCCTGGATAGATTCTCTTCCTGTTCCTACCTTCTGCTCCATGAGTAAGTAGTCATTCATACAAAAAATGATCTTCTGCCTTAGGTAAGTCTATCTGTTTCATATTGACAAGTGGAATATTTATGATAAATCAGAGGTAATGTTTGAAACAAATTAATATGTCTTTAATTTATTTCTTTTTTCTAGAAATGATAAGGATGAGCAGTTTCTCTTTCATAAGACTGCCAGCTCCTCTGGGGTTGGCTGCCTGAAATTGAAAATACCAAATAAGTGTTCAGTCAATTTATTTTATTTTATTTTATTTTATTTTATTGTGAGCTCATTTTAAAAATGCATACATTCTCAACTTGTTAGCCTGAAGAGTCTAGCAGAAGGTAATAGTCCATTCTTTACTCTTTCCAAGGGGATTTAGAGCTGGAAGAACTGGAAGTCTGTTATAACTGTATAACCTACAGCACATACTCTATCTCTGTATTTTATTAGGGAATGTTGAATATGTGATCATAAGTAAAACAAAACAGATATTATTCCTTTCAATGTCAAGATAAACATGTAACCTAATCATTATATGATTGTGAATTTCTCTTATTTCCTTAAAATTCTCTCTTTTCATAGAAGACTGATCTGTTGCATTTTTCTCTGAAAGTTGACAGAGAATGAAATAATTTAGGCTGAAATGAAAGGACCCCTTTGAACTGGAAAGGGAGGAACTGTCTTAGGACTTTGCAGATATATTGTACCTATCAAGAGTAAAAGAATGTGATCTTGGAGAGCTCCTAAGGGTGTTTATTTTACCGCCCCATTGCCAATGGAAAACTTGAGACAGAACAGGGTTAAGCAGTTTCCCAGTGTTCCACAGTAAATTGGCAGTTGAATTGGGATTAGAATCTAGGTCTCCAAACCTTGGGGACTTCTCCATTATCTCAGATCATGTACGGCTCAGCAGTTTCTTTCACAAGATCCTCCTGACATGACACATGCCATCAGTCTTATTTTATAACAGATGTTTTGAGGGTGGAGCAGATGGTCTCTTCCCTTCATCCTCCCAGCGCTTGACTGCAGAGAGTCAGATCATGTCAAAAATGGCACTCACAGCCTTCTTTCCCTAGGGCTCTACCTCCCCTTCTGCTCATCCTCCTCATGTGCTCATCTTTCCCATACTCAAGAAAATAATGTCCCTACTGTTTCCTTTTTCATGAGGCTGTGTACATTCTCCTAAAGCCTTTTCTGTCACTTATATTCTTCTTGTACTGATTTTTCTTGAATTTTCGTAGCAGACAGCATTGTCTAGTCAGTGGGAAGAACACTCACCTCTAAGACACTGGGCTCCACGTTCCTTTATTGCCCTTGATGTAATGTATGACCTGTGACAAGTTGCTTTCTACCTTTGTGTTGTGTACATTTTAACTCTGGTCCCCTGGAATACCTCTATGAATTCCACTTGGGGAGCCACTGTCCTAGAGTACTTTGAAATTCAGAGAAAAAGAACAAGGCCTCACCAACAAGGTTCCAATGCTCCATTGGCTGTGTCAGCCATCATTTACGTGTGATTTACTCTCTTTAGTGCCACCTTTTAGTCTTGAATGCCACTCTTTCTATATTTTGCTTCTTGAATATCTTTTTTTTTTTCAGTTCCTCGTCCCCTCTCAGGAGGGCCCTTGCCTGGACCCCCTTGCCTCCCCAGGCCCTGTTTCCTGGTCTCTGAAATGGAAATAAACCCAGAGCCATTTGTCTCCTCCTTTGCAGATGGGAGAGACCTGGGTTTCACAAGTGACCCAACTGGGAGAGGAGGAGCCTGGTCAGGGACTCTGTGCAGGGTGGGGTGTTCTCTTCTCCTTCCCTGGGGTCCCCATGCTGGGGCTGATTTGGCCTCACTCAAGCCACAGGGCCGGTCACAGATGGGTGCTGCGCCCTCTTCCCCCCACCTGGATCTGCTGGGCTGCGGAGGCCCTGGAGGGGCTTGCATGTGTCTTCCCCCAGGCCCAGGAGCAGGCCAGGCCGGCATGTGGGGTTCCTGCCGCCCTGCTGCTGGGCAGTGCTCCAAGGGGACCTCTGCTGAGGAGGGGGTCTCATCATGCTGGCCGTATGGACCCAGGGGAGGAGCCCTCATGACTCTCAGCTCCCGATACCCACAGCCCTGAGGCTCACCCTCAGGCTGGGCTCACACACCTGAGGATCCTCCACTGCGGGCAGCCTGTCCCAGCTCTAGAAATGCCCCCACCACCTCCAGGAGGTTCCCACAGAGCTCCCCATGCAGAGCCTCCCAGGGCTGCAGGAGCCCATGGCCCCCTCTGCCCAGGGCAGAAAGGAGTGAGTGACTTTGCCTGCCCATCCCCTGGGGAAACAGGCCCTGGCACTGTGGCTGCCATCACTGGGTGGCATGTCCAGGTCCCCCACCCAGGCACTGTCCTCTGCTTCCAGTTTGGGTGGCCCAAAATGAGCACGGTGCCCAGAGGTGATAGCCTGCCTGGTTGTTGAATCCCTCCTTTAAGGCACATGGTGCCCAGACCCTTCCTACACCTCCACACCCCATCAATCTGCCTGGGCCGTTCCGACTGACCCACCCACCAGCATGGCTACCTGGGGCCTTTTCCCCAACCTGTAGGCCAGTCGGGGCTTATTTCAGCAGGCACAGGATGGCTTCCTGCATCCCCAGCTCCTGGGCTGACAGAAGGGTATGCAAGCTGGCCTGCTAGAGGCAGATAAGTGGTGTGTCCCAGGTGGAGACAGGTGGGGGTGTGTCCCAGGTGGAGACAGGTGGGGTGTGTCCCAGGTGGGGACAGGTGCGAGTATGTCCCAGGTAGAGACAGGTGGGGGGTGTGTCCCAGGTATAGACAGGTGTGGGGTATGTCCTAGGTGAAGACAGGTGGGGGGTGTCCCAGCTGGAGACAAGTGGGGGTGTGTCTTAGGTGAAGACAGGTGGGAGTATGTCCCAGGTATAGACAGGTGGGGGTGTGTCCCAGGTGGAGGTGTGTCCAGGTTGAGACAGGTGGAGGGGTGTGTTCCAGGTTGAGACAGGTGGGGGTGTGTCCCCGGTGGAGACAGGTGGGGGTGTGTCCCAGGTAGGGAAACAGCATGATGCCTGCAGCCTCATTTGAAGACATGGCCACCCAGAGGTAGCAGGAGGAATGCTGGGCTGAGAGGTGGGGACTTTATCAGGAAGACCAGAGCCAGAGAATGGACTGCCACAGCCCAGTCACTGGCTATGGGGAGGGTAAGGTGAGTTGGGTGGTCAGGGGAAGGCTGAATCCTGCTAGAATATTCCAACTCAGGTAATAGCTCAGCCAACCATGGAGTCCTGACATTCCCTGGTTTTCTGGGGTCAAGTCCTCTACTTTCCAACAAGGAGGAGGAGTGGTCACACATGGAGTCATCAGCTCCTTGAGGAGCCAGGGCTGGGCTACGTGCCTATGTCTCTCCTTGTCTTATAAGGACACCAGCCCTGTTGTAGGAAGGCCCACCCTACTCAAATATGACCTCCTTTAACTTAATTAATTACATCTGCAGAAACCCTATTTCCAAATAAGGTCCCTTTGTGAGGTTCCAGGAGAGACATGAATTTGGGGGAACACTATTCAGCCCAGTATAGTGGCTAAAGACTTGGGGGCCTCCTGGACTGGTCTCGGGGCAGGAGAGAGGCCTGGGCCCTGTGGGTGCAGCCCAGGGCCATCCTCGACAGGCTCTTCAGACATTTGTGAACCCGTCAAGATCATTGCCCTTGAGGAACAGCCACAGCTCCGTGACATAGGTCCCTCAAGGGGAGGGGCATGAATAGAAGTGATGATGCCCTTGTCCTACCTGGGGAAGTCGAGTGGTCTCTTAGGACCTTGGAGGTGAGGACGCACTTCTGTGGGCATCCACAGCTCTGGGCTGGGATGCGGTCTGCACTGTGGCCATCCACTGTGCCAGCCACTCTGACTGTCAAAAAGCAGAGTAGCCAAGCCTCATGCAATACATTCTGGAACTTTCTGCCTTGGAGAACATCAAGTCTTCAACTTTGTTCCTTTCCTCTGGGAAACAGAATGGCCGTTGTGTTGCTCCAAAGCTGGGGAACAAAGACTTTATCAACACGTCATCCTCCACTTCCATTTCCTGGGATCCTGCCAGATTGTGTCAGGGCCTCACTGTCCTTGAACATTCTCATGTTTAACTTGTGGTTCACCACTTGCTCAGCATGACAAGAGAGGAGCTGCTTGCTGTCCTTACTGTCAGCTCTGAGGCTGTCCTCTGCCAAGTCAGAGGACCTATGGTGAATCCTCTGAGGCATCTGATTCTATGGAATGCAGATGAAGCTGGGGGCGTGCACAGCCCTGTTGGCAGGGGAGCAGCAAAAATGTGCACTGGAAGCTTCAACCGACTGGGCTGGGCCAGACCCCCTCAGGCCCAGGTGGCATTTTACCTTCTCAGTGTCCCCTCACCCCAGGGACTCTGCTGGCCTCTGATTGCCCAGGTCCAGCCACTGCTCAGGAGCTAACTCTGCTACCATCTCCGAAGATGGGGTCCACCTTCAGTCTATGGCTCCATTTATCTACTCATCCATCCACCATCCACCCATCTATCCATCCACCCACCCATCCTCCCATCCACCCATCCACCCATCCATCCATTTATCCATCCAACCATCCACCTTGAATGTCTTAAAATGACCTTCTGAAACTCATTATTTTTTCCTAGCTAAACCCGTGAACTTCAGTTTATATCCCGAGGGAAGCCAGTGCTAGATGTGTATCTGTGTGTTTGCACATGTACACGTGTGTGTGTTTGCACCATGTGTGTTCATGCACTTCTACCCATTTCAGGAGATTGTGTTCAATGGCGGAAACATTGATTCTGGAGTCATAGATGATTTTAATTTCAAACTTTGATATTTATTAGCTGTGTGACTCTGGGCAGGTCATTCTACCTCTTTGTCCTGTATAGACACACAGGAATTTGCTGCTGCTGTGGGGAAACAATTAAAGCAACAATTTGTGTTTGAAAACCATGAAAGCCAAAAAGAGGAAAGAAGGTTTTACACTGGTGAACTATTGCCCCAAGGATGGAATGACTGCCCACTGATGCATCCCCTTGCCTCAAAGTGGGCAGTCTTGAGTGGATTTAGCAGCTAGGTTCATGTGAACTTGTTCCATTCTGGGAAATCCTCTAAGGGAAACTAGTCAGCTTTTCTTTCAATAGTGTAGACAAACTACTTCATTTACATTTTAATGCAAGAAATGGATGGAAATGATGGCCACTTTCTTCTGACCATAGCCAGAGTTATTCAGGTTTTTTTGAATTTTGTTATGTTATTACGAACAAAACTACTTTATAATTAATACCAATGTACTTTCTTGTGTTGGGCTGAGTGGATATAATCAGAATGAGGATGTTGAACTACAAACTGAAAGATTCTCATTTTCCTGGTGAGTCTATCACAAAGCCTTCCTGTGCGCTTTTGTTTTAACATATTGCAGCACTACTATCCACAGCCAGTTACAGGCCCTGTTTCTACTCTCTTCTGTCCTAACTTGGGATTCAGTTGCCTTTCACTCTCTGCTTATCTCTGTTTGAGGAAGTGCAGAATGAAGATGGAGAATGTTGATTCTTCTTGGGCATAACCTTGAAATTGGACCCCAGAGGATCCTTGGAATTTTCCAATTATTTATTCCAGTGTTAACACGTTTTATGATCTCCCTGGGCTCTTCTCTGCTCATACTAACTCTGGTTAGGAGATTGGATTAAGTGACCTCTCATTAAGTGAATACCATTGCCCTTGGTTTTTTAATTTGGCCGTTAGCCAATATCTGTCCCTTTTTACCTTTGGGTCTAAAGTCTCTCACCTTTGGATCCAAAGCTGATTCTGAGATTATTCCATGTAAGAAAACTGCATTTAAAACAATTGAATGGATCAATAAGTTTTACACATTTCATCTTATTTGGTCATTGTTTTGTCCACTTTTCAAAGTCATTTAAAATAAATCCTGGTATAATGGCAGTGAAATCTTGTGGGAATATCAGCCCTCCTAAATGTACAACCACCTTGAAATATACTGACTTTTGTATGATCCCAGAACCCCAGAACTAGAGGAAATTTCATGGGGTCATTGAACTCAGTCTCTACTTTTAAGGCCTCTTCCTAAATTCTCCATGATAGATGATTGCTCACTAGGGGTGGAAAATTCTATAATAACATTTGATAGCCTATTCCAGTGTCTGGGCAGTTGTTCAGGCAAGACTCCTAGGATTTTGCTGTGTTGTATTTGAAATCACATGAGATTCTTGCTCTCCTAATTAGTTTGAATTGACAAAACACCAGGCAGTATTCTACTCACAGAGCCTCAGATGTGAGGACTGTGACATCTATCACCAGAGTTGATTCAGCTGCTCTAGCTAACTAGAAATCTGTCTTATTTCTCTCTCACTGCTCTGGGCTCCACCAAAGAGGACAACCTTCCAAGATACTTACAGTGCTGTGGTAGTTTGTAGCAATGCCAAGCAAACATCATCCTATGAGCTTGGGTTCACAAGAATCTGATACTATATTAGAATATGTAAGGATTTGAGTTCTCATAAGCAACAGGAGGACTGCATAATGATGCTGTCCTGCCTTTGTTGACTCCTGTGGAATGCATTTTATGTATAATTTTCTAATGATGTTCCAGGGACTTTCCACTCCATTAGTCCTTTGGAACCTTCTAATATATTTACTGACTTAGGACATGCCTCAGTGCCCCCACAAAGAAGGGTTAAATTGGTTGCCATGGGCTAGACTGCTTGGTGGGCTATTTAATACCCTGGAAGATTTTCATTTTAGTTCTCTGTTAATTTCCACAACTTTTAATATTTTTTGTGTCATCACAAAGAAAAAATTGAGTGAGCCTTGCACATTGCTTTATTTCCTCCATGCTCTTGCACACTACTGAGGATGTGAAGGGAATAAAGAGGTGGTTTTCCCAAACTTGGCCTTGGGTCATAGGGTCCAAACATATTTCTCAAGCCTCTTTTCTTCTCACTTCCTGCACTCTGGGTATCAGGGAGCTGGTCAGGGAGCTTCCTACCACAGGCCTCCACACCTGTTTCCTTTCTGTTTCCCTGTTTTTGAAGCTCTTTCCTCCTTTATTATTTGGCGATCCCCTCATTTGCCCACCTAGCTCCCCAGTCCCAACTTAAATGTCACCTTCTCAGGGCTGCCTTTCTTAACTTCAGAGATTATGTCATGCCTTGATGGACCATATATCTTCTTCTTGTCAGAGAGGACAAGTTTACTTTTACTTGCAATATCACGTCACATGGTGATGAGTGGAGCACAGCTAAACTACCCCCAGAGGCAGATACTGGGTCAGGCAAAACAACTTGTTCTTTGGTAGCTCATGCTATTTATATGTATTTTGCATGTTTGTTGAGTCACTCAAACCCAGTGTTAAATCCATGAATGCCAATAGTCTTTGAGGACCTGATGAGTGACTTGAATTTTAGACATGTTGAGGAACATTTGATCTATTTTGTATCAAGTTAAATTAATGATTAGTAAGCATTCATATTACATCTATACATATACTGAAACATCACTGGAAGCTTATATGCTAAATCATCATAATGAATACTTCTTAATTTACATATCGTGCCTTTACTCCATTTTAAGTGTACAATTAAATGATTATTAGTAACTTTTAAAAAA
>CAUYRT010003516.1:0-96191 GCA_963574885.1 Lepilemur ruficaudatus | reverse complement strand
GTTAACATGCATATGATTAGAAAATATATTTGAAGAAATATTATAGTTCTCAAAGCTATCCCAAATGTGATGAAAATTATAAAGGCATGGATCCAAGAAGCTCAATAAACCCCAAGCAGAGTAAAAATAAACAAAACCATATCAAAGCACATCATAATCAAACTACCAAAAACTAGTGATAAGAAAAAAAAAGATCTTAAAAGAACCCAGACTTCTCTTTGAAAAAAAGACACATTAAATAAATGGGAACAAAGAATGAAAGTGAATTCTTTAGTAACCACTGAAGCAAGTTAGAAGACAAATGAATACAACTTGGTATATTTACTAATAATCATTTAATTGTACACTTAAAATGGATGAATTGCAGGGTATGTAAATTATACTTCAATAAAGATTTTTTTTAAAAAAAAGTATTGAAAGAAATAAACTATTAACCTAAAAATCTATTCCAAGAGAAAATATCTTTCAAAAATGAAGGCAAAATAAAGAGTTTATTAGATAACCAAAAGCTAAGAGAATTCATTACCAACAGACAGGTATTGCAAGAAACACTAAAAGAAATTCTTCAAGCAGAAAGAAAATACTACCATATACTAATTTTGATCTTCAAAAAAAAAAAGTAATCACTGGAAATGATAATATCTGAGTAAATATATAAGATTTTATTCAAATTTTAAAATTTCTTTAAAATAAAATTGTCTTTTTAAATAGAAATAATAATATATTGTTTACTCTATAACATATGTAAAGAAAAATTGGTTCCAATCTTTCTCAAACTCTTTAAAAAAAATGAAGAGGAAGAAACATTACAAACTCATTTTGCAAGGCCAGCCTTAGCCTGATACTAATGCCAGACAAGGACACTACAAGAAAAGAAAATTACAGGCCAATATCCCTGATGAGGCCAAATGCACAAATCCACAAATCCTCAACAATGTAAAAACAAACTGAATTCAACAGCTCATTAAAAGGATCATTTACCATAATAAAGTGGGATTTATCTCTGGGATGCAAGGATGGTTCAACACATGCAAATCAATAAATGTCATACATCACATTAACAGAATGAAGGATGAAAACCATATGGTCATCTCAATAGATGTAGAAAAAGCATTTGACAAAATTCAACATCATTTAATTACAAAAACTCTCAACAAATTAGGTATAGAATGAATGTACCTAAGCACAATAGAGGCCATGTAATGACAAGCCCATAGTTAAAATTATACTCAAGTGGTGAAAAGATGAAAGCTTTTCCACTAAGATCAGGAAGAAGACAAGAATACCCACTCTTGCCACTTCTATTCAACATAGCACTGGAAGTTCTAGCCAGAGCAATTAGGCATGAGAAAGAAATAAAAGGCATCTAGATCGGAAAGGAAGAAGTTAAATTATCTCTATTTATAGATGACATGATCTTATATATAAAAAACCCTAAAGATTCCACCAAAAAACTGTTAGAATAAACAAATTTAGTAAAGTTGCAGGATAAAGAATCAACACACAAAAATCAGTAGCATTTCCATACACTAATAATGGACTGTCTGAAAAAGAAATCAATACTTACAATAGTACCCAAAATAAAATACTTTGAAATGAATTTAACTAAGGAGGTGAAAGATCCATACACTGAAAACTGGAAAACATTGATGAAAGAAATTGAAGAATACACAAAGGTTGTGAAAGATACCCATGTTTCTGGATTGGAAGAATTAATATTGTTAAAATTTCCAGGCCAGGAGCGGTGGCTCACACCTGTAATCCTAGAACTCTGGGAGGCCAAGGTGGGAGGATTCCATGAGGTCAGGCTTTCAAGACCAGCCTGAGCAAGAGCAACCCTGTCTATACCAAAAATAGAAAAAAATAGCTGGACAACTATATATAGAAAAAAAATTGACTGGGTATGGTGACGTGTGACTGTAGTCCCAGCTACTCAGGAGGCTGAGGCAGGAGGATTGCTTGAGTCCAGGAGTTTGAGGTTGCTGTGAGCTAGGCTGATGCCATGGCACTCTAGCCCAGGCAACAGAGCAAGACTGTTTAAAAAAAAAAAAAAAATTCCAAACTGTCTAAAGTTATCTACAGATTCAATGAAATCTCTATCAAAATTTCAAAGGCATTTTTTTCCATAAATAGAAAAAAAAATCCTAAAATTTGTTTGGAATCACAAAAGACTACAAATAGCCAAAGCAATCTTGAGCAAAAAGAAGAAAACTAGAGGCATCACCCTTCCTACTTTCAAAATATACTACAAAGCTATAGTAATTAAAACAGCATGGTGCTAGAATAAAAGCAAACATATAGACCAATGGAACAGAATAGAGGGCCCAGAATAAATTCACACACTTGTAGTCAGTTGATCTTCACCAAAGGTGCCAAGAACACAAAATGGGGAAAGGACAGTGTCTTCAATAAATTATTCTGGGAAAACTGTATAGTCACATGTAAAAGAATTAAATTAAGCCCTTATGTCACACCATTACAAAAATCATCTTCAAATGGATGAAAGATTTCCATGTAAGATCTTTCAATAGGTGAATAGATAAAGAAAATATGATATGCACAGCAGGATACTATTCAGCCTTAAAAAAGAAAGAAATCCTGTCATTTGCCACAACATGGATGTTGAGAATTTTTGCATCTGTATTCAAAATTAAAGTTCAAGATTAAAACAATTTTATCTGTTTTGCCAGAATCGTGGATGCCATGTTATACCCTGCATCAGACTATTAAAGATTCCCCTCTGATTAAGCAGCTCACTTTATACCTAGTATCCTGATGTTAGGGTTTGTAGGAGGCTCTAAGGGTGTGTGCAGCAAAAACCCATATAATACAATAAGCAACATACCTGGCATGAACATATCTGGCAGGAAAACAAAAATGCCTCTGCAAAAATATCTTGCTTTCAATCTGCAGAGGAGAGCCTTTAAATCCAGAATATCTAAGTAATTATCTTAATGTCACAAATCAAGTAAAAAGTGAGAGGGAGGAAAAGATGGTGGATACTGTAATTATATTAATGGCTCTGTGTTCTGACCACAAAGCCTCTATCCCTCTCTGACCCTAGCCATAGAAATTTTCCTCTGCTTGCCCTTTGACAGTGTGCACTTGTTTGGTACATCCTTCTTGAATCAAACAGGCTGCTGAGATTTCCTTTTAGGTCTCCATATTTCTTTCTGATAACAAGCTGAATTGTTAGAGGCAAGGTGGGAGTTTCCCAAGCAAACAAAGGAAATAGTTGGAAAGACCCTCACTGAGGCCACAAAGCGGGCCCTCCAGAAAATCTGTCTTTGTGTCTAACCTCTTTTGGCAAGATTGGCAAGAATAAATAGCGCTTCTTAAGAGGGATTACGTGGGTGGTGGCTGCAGTGGCGGCAGAGCTGCATGTCAGCATGTTGATTCAATGGAAGCACACAAGCCTTGCCAAGGCAAAGCAGACAGAATGGAGGCTGCTGGTTCCAGAGTGAAGCTGAAATCGAGTGCTAGCGATTTTTTCTATCCCCTGATGGAGCAAAAAACCAGCCCTTGCCTCCTTCTTTGAATAACTGTTTAACGAGTTTATTAGCAGTTGAAGTGAATAGGTCTCTCTACGGCATTCTTTTCACTGAACGAGGAAACATCCTAATTCTTGTTTCTTCCAGTGGTGAAGGCCCAGGTAGGGAGGAAATGTGGACAGTCACTTAAACAGGTAAAGATGGTTGGCTTTATTGGTTAATTTGCAGGCATTCATTAAGGGTCCTAATGTGCAAAAAGCATACTGCACCAGCACTCATAGACACAGAAAAAAATAATAGTATGTATTATTGCTAAATTTATTGTGCGTTTACATGTATGAGGCACTGTGCTGATGATATTATAGCATTACCTTTCATTAATCTTTGTACAGCTTTATGAAGTACGTGTTAAATACATTTCCTAAATGATGAAAAAGAGCCTCAAAAGGGTTAGTAGCTTGCTTGCAGACAAAAAGATGGTAAGTGACAAAGCCAGGACTTGAAACTAGTTTTGTTTAATTCCAATATCTACTCTAAACACTATTCTAAACTCCTTTTAAAAGAGACAAAGCAGTTTCTAATCTCAAAACAATGTATTTTTTTTAGTCTAGTTAACTACACCCCAGATTGCCAGTCAGAATTAGCCATATACCTCAGAACTTGACCTGACAGAATTTTGAGTGTTTTGCAGTTTCCCTATCACCCTTTTCTACCAAGTTTTAAAGAGCTCCTCAGTGGTAAGGTGAATGCCACTTGTAGGGACACTCCTTTCCTCAGTTCTTTTGCATTCTGTGATTTTATGTTCAACACCATGCCCTCCTCTCAGCTCACAGATGTAGAGCCAAGGGGAAGTTCCATGGATGAAATGTCTGCAGGTAAGTGAATCACCGTCTTAAGTTAGAAGGAC
The DNA here is from genome assembly GCA_963574885.1 of Lepilemur ruficaudatus. NCBI lineage: Eukaryota > Metazoa > Chordata > Mammalia > Primates > Lepilemuridae > Lepilemur > Lepilemur ruficaudatus. The sequence goes on along the minus strand of CAUYRT010003516.1, from coordinate 91,793 downwards.
AAGTTTAGAATCAGAATATGAAATGGGTTAGCTCTACATAAGGTTACTGAGGTATTCTCACATCTATTAATAAAGGCTGCCCAATAGCTACCCAGAAATGTGCTGGGCTTAGCAATAACCATTAACTATGTTATAATGTTAGAACTACTTAGTAAATGCACATATACAGGTTGAGTATCCCTTATCTGAAATGCTTGTGACCAGAAGTGTTTCAGATTTGGGATTTTTTTCAGATTTTGGAATATTTGCATATACGTAATGAGATTTCTTGGGGATAGGACCTAAGTCTAAATATGACACTTATTTGTGTTTCATCTATACCTTATACATATGGCCTGAAGGTAATTTTATATAATATTCTAAAAAATTTTGTGCATCAAACAAAGTTTGTGTACACTGAACCATCAGAAAGCAAAGATGTCACCATCTCATTTACCCATGTGGACAATCTCTTGTTGTTTGTCACAACCATTGTTCTGATTCTGAATTTATATGCTACCAATAACAATCATTTTCATACACTTATTCAAACTTAAGTACTTAATGGTAAAAAATATGACATAACATTAATACAGTTAAAAATAATGTGTTTGGGGTAACTAAGCAACACAGTAGCATCACCAGAATGCCTGTATCAGCTGTTAAACAACAGCATCAAAAAACAATAGCAGACTTACAGTCTGTATGATACTGTATTTTAATTAAAAGGTTACTATATATTGTACTTCATTTTTTTTAGATGAGAAGAAACATCAGAAGCAGTTGAGGGACCAGGAAATGGGTCCTCTAGGGTTGAAAAGTCATTCTGCTGGGTGGATTTTTAAAATGTTTCCTCCAGAGTCATCTGCCTCATTAACAACAGTTATGTCTTAGGGGCCCCTTTTTAATTTTATAAACTGACATGATTTCTTGTCCTGTTATAGATGCAAGCTGCTCTAGTCTTTCAATCAACCCATCAGACATTCTCTCCATGTTGTCTATAGGGCACTTTTTCTGTGTGTTAGCAACATCATGTTCATTGTCATCATTATCACGATCACCTTGATTCAGAACCATCAGAACCATTTCAGCTATTTCATCATTAGTCAATGAACGAACAATTGGAGCCCCATTATCAGTATTAAAAGCATCTTTGATATCCACTTCTTCCAACTTACTAACAGACCCTCAGGGTATATTTTTTGGATATGTAAGAAGATAAGATACCATTTTTTTTTTTCTCACTTGACATACAGAATTCTTCAAAGTCACCACTTTGTTCATCATCATCACTGAGCACGGTCACAGGCAAGAGTTTGCGCCAGGCATGCACAACTGTGTCTTTAGTCACAGTGTCCCAAGCATAGGCAACAGTATGTACTTCATCCTCCATGCTAAACTCCTTTTGAAAACCTTACACACCCACACTTCCGTTCATTGCTGCTAGCATGCTATTTAAGAAAGTGTTTTCCTATTTGCTCTTCATTGATACACCCTGGTCACATGACTGATTAATGACATCACATTTGGGGGAAAGTACATGGCATAAATATTATTTTCAGATGATAATTTCAGCTGTAGGGTGAGCAGAACAGTTGTGAAGAATTGACAAAATCTTGTAGTCATCATTCAGTCCGGTGTCCCTGCAGTGAGCATGAACCACTGGTACAAAATGTGAAACCAATCAGAAAAGATGTCTCTGGTGATCCATGCCTTTTTGTTAGCATAATAATGGACTGCTAAGAAACTCACTCTTTGAAAACAAGGAGGACACAAGCTTTTGCCCATCACAGCAAGTTTACACTTACGCATGTCTGCTGCATTAGCATATCCCAGCACAGTTCTTCTGTCCTTGGCATCCTTAATTCCTGTAGGAGCCGTCTCATCAACTGTAATCAGTATCTTTCTCGATCAAGAACACCAAAACAGTGATGTTTTTTCAGCATTATAAACTTGTTCTGGCATCAGATTTTCATCAGTGATGACCTTGGCAAAGTCATCAATGAATTTTTCCATTGCTTCATTATTAGCATATGTTTTATCCCTACAAAATTTTAAAAAATTAATGTCATGTCTTTTCTTAAATTTCTGCAACCAACCTGTTGAATATTCATAGTTCCTTTGAATATATTTCATCATGATACAGATCTTTGCTTGTTTCATTAAGTGGCATATGTTCATTGTGATGCTGATTGATCCACTGTTTCAATACATAATTGAAATCTTCATTTCTTGCTTTATGCAGTATTTTTTCACTTTTCATTAACTTCTGTTCACTTTCAGCACAGAACTTAAACAGTTTATCTTTCTCCTTCTTCAGGTCACATATGGTGGTCATTCCAACATCATGCTCTTCTGTAAGACATTTCACACTTATACCACTGTCCAATTTCTCCAACAGCTTGACTTCCTTGCTATAGGTAAACATAGCTGTTTCCTCTTTTTCTTATTTACTATTGGTATCTACAGTCCTTTTTGACATTTTCAACGACATCTTTACATCACAGGGCAGAGAATAAGCAAAAGAAACACAGTGAGTAATGCACGTAGGTCTTGATCCCATGTGGGATGTCATAGGGGAGCTGGTTGGTGGTGGATCTGGCCTACACACGTGCCATTTTATTCCCTTCGTGGGTGTGTTTGCATGGAGGAAACTTGCTGGTGCACAGAGGCTGAAAGCGCTTCTTTCTCTTGTGGATGCTGAATAAACTTTGTTTTGTACATCTGCATGTTGACTGTGACCTGTCACATGAGGTCACAGGTGTAAAGTTTTCCATTTGTGGCATCATGTCAGCATTCAAAAATTCTCAAATTTTGGAGCATTTCAGATTTTAGAGTTTCCAATTAACAATGCTCAACATATATATAAATATTCAGGTATTTTTAGGAGCCAGTCAAGCATATATCCAAATATCTCTGATAATGTGTTATACTGATCAAACCATTTGAAGTCTCCAATGCTATATAAATGCTTGCACTATTTTATTTATTCATTATTTATGGAGCTCTAAGGATACAAATAAAACTATATTATTTCTGTCCTTGGGAATTTCACTTGCCATTATATTTAATGATATATTTAAATAAAAATCACTGCTTTTTCCTTTTTATGTTTATATAATTTGCAACATACTTTCAGTTTAATTTGAGCCTTGCATTTTCTGCAGTATATCAAACTACTCAGATACCCTGAGCAAGTTTTCTGCTAAAAATAGTTGAAATATTATATGTGTTTTTTGTGTATATTTTTATATTTAGACTATTTTAAGTGAATCACTAAACTAACAGAAAAGTAGGTAATATGTCAAAGCCAAAGTAAAGTGAGTGAAGAGATGTGAGGCAAGCAAGTGCAAAAGCCAACTTTGACCTTGAGGGAATCTGCTGGACCCTGGTGAACTTGAACATATGTTTTGAAGACTGCATAAGCCATAGGAAAAAAGTAGGCAAACCAATGGCGCATCCAAAGTGGAAAGTCTAATTGTAGCCCCCCATATAAAGCTGAGGTCCCATGGGGATACAATGTCCTCTTAGAAATGAACAATAAAGAAACAACTCTTTTTACCTTGGCTCTGATGTAGGGGAAAGAAAAATCTCTCTAAAGAACTTGGAATAATCATCTAGCCCTCACACAGCTTTTTGGCCCAAGTTCAAACTTTCTGTGTGGTCCAAAAAAACTCACATGGAAATTTTAATATAAAATTGTCCTGGATTTTAGCACTTACCCTCCAGGTAGAGGCACATTACAATCTATGAAAGAATTCTATTTCAACATGACTTGAAAGAATTTTCTCAAATAATGATCATGGGATATGAGCTAATAGTCAAAAATTGCAAATACACAGGTAAACAAAGAACTATAAGTAAGAGCCAGCAGAAATAACATTGCAGAATCAGACAGACAAAAACTCCAGATATTGGAATTATCAGATGCTGATTATAAAATAAGAATGTTTGATATGCTTGAGGGAGTGAGGTTTGAAAATATAAGGAAGAAATTAGAGACTATTAAAAATCTGAAGAAAAATAACTGGAAAATTAAAATGACAATAAAGAAATGAAATTAAACAACAAATGAGTTAAATAACAGAATAGAAAGAGGTGAAGACAGACTTAATAAAAGGATGATAAGTTCAAAGAATTTAACCAGAATATTTCTGAAAGGTACATATTGAAAATATGAAAGACAGATTAATAAAATTAAAGAGCAGAATAAGAAGGTCCAACATACTCTAATAGGAATTCCAGAAGGAAATAATAGCGAGAATGAGGAAGAAACAATATTCAAAGACATAATAATGAAGAATTTTCCAGAAAAACACCAACCCAGACCCAAGCAGGGTATACAAAAGTAAATCCACACCTAGACATATCATTGGGCACTGAAGACAAAGGGAAGGTTTACAAAGCTACTAGTAAAAAATGTTTAACTTGGGTTTTGTTTGTCATCTCAAAACAAAATGATAGTAAATCAAAGTTTTCAAAAAAAATATTGCCATTTTTAGATTTCAGTTATTTTTTTTTAATAAATGGCAGATCAAAGATGAAAGCCTTCTGATTCGAAAATCTGTGTTTTTAAATATCAGGTATGCAAAGAGAAAGGAATGCAGTCTTAATGAAATTCCTGTTGGCAGTGTTTGACATGTTATTCAATTTGAAAACTGGATAGGAAGCAAAGCTATGTTCCTGAAATTTTGATCATGGCTGTATTGCTATAATAGATCCATAGCTAGCCTCTCAGGCTTTAAGCTCTCCACAAACTACCAGAATAATTTACTCTAATTATCACTTTTGTCTTGTTTTATCGCTGATTAGAAACTTTCAAAGATTATGTACTTCTGAACACATCACATCAAAACCCCTCTCAGAGCTACAGAATAGTAGTATTGATTAGCAGTTGCCCCCTAGAATTAGGGGGTGTGGGTTTAAATCTATACATACATCACCTGGAAAAGTTCCAAATGTATTTAATCCTTAGTTTTCTCAGCTGTAAGAGGGAAATAATAATAGCATTTAAAATCTGTTTTGAGGATTAAAAGAGATAATATATATCAAGTGCTTTGCACAGTACAGGCTGAGAGTAAATTATCACTGAAGTTGTCTGTTGCTGTTAGACAATCACTCTAATATTAGATAATCATTCTAAGAATCGCTCTTCATTTTTTCTTCTACTGCCATTGGTTCACATCCTTCTTTCTGTCATGTCTTGCTGGCTTCTGGTTCAAGGCCAAGGGTTCCTAAAGTGAGGTCACACAGCATCAGCATCATGTAGAAATTTGTTAAAAATGTAAATTCTCAGGCCTCTCCCTTGACTTACTGAATCAGAAATCCTGGAGATGGGGCCCCGCAGTTCATGTGTTAACAAGAGCTCCATGTGCACGACTATTTCAGACATTGTGCCGGTAGCTCAGCTGTTCTCAGTGAATAGGCTTTTGCCAACATATAGAGAAGCTTTTGGTTGTCACAATGCTTCATGATTCCTACTGGCAATTAGTAGAGGCAGGGATGCTAAATGTCCAGAAATACTCACTTCCTAAACCTTCACCTTTCCCTGCACCTACAGAAAGTCTGCACAATTTCCAAGGCTCAGCTGCTTCACATTTCATCGCCTTTATCCATTTTAGCCTACACTATTATTTCTCTTAGGACACAGCTATATACATTATGTACATTTAATATGATCTCATTTGCAATGTCCACAAAGAATTCTTATCTATGACTTCTGCTGCAGGAAGGCAGCCTTAGTTTAATGGTTAAGAACATAGATTAGGGAGCTGGAATACCTGGACATGAATCCCCTTCACTTAGCATGTAACCTTGGGTCCATTATTTACCCTCTCTGAGCCTCATTTTTCTCATCTGTACAATGAGATAGTAATAATACATACATCAAAGGGTTATTGAGATGATTAAGCCCTTAGAACAGTGTTTGGCACAAAATGAGCACTATACAAATGTTGGCTACTATTATTATGTCTTCCCCTAAGCACGTAATGTCAGAAATTTACTATATGCTTCATACATTTGGTTGATTAATTGATTGGTTAAAGAACTTCAGAATATATTCCCGATTCAACCTTCAAATGTTCATTAGACGACTCAAGGGAGTCAGGATTGCCAATTTTAAATTCAAAACAGTATTGCTATGTAGAAGGAAAATTTGACTTATTCTGTATTATTTCAGAACACAGGGTTTGAAACCAAAGTTTTATAGTAGGTATCAGAGTACATTTGCCCTAATTGTCCCTGCTGTATCTCTTCCTCCTGTTCTGTGATAGTGGAAGTCAAGGACTTGGGAATTTGGGATCCCAGCCATATCTTTTAATTTCTTTCTACTTGAGAGATATAAATGAAGACACATATTTGCAGAGCGTCTGAGATTCTTTCTACTTGATTCATGTTCTTCTTAATGGTTTTGCTCAAAAAGAGCCTTGCTTCCTGCCAATTTCTGATGGCTGCCCTCCATCACCTGCCCTTTTGTTTCCCAGAAGCCCACAGGCCATTAGCCTAAGTATGCATCACTGGCAGGGGCCCTGCCCTGGGCAGCTCTAAGCACAGCATGGGCTGATGAAATGCTCCTTGGGGCCTGCCTATCCAAACACAGAGTGCATCCAAAGCTGGAGGTAATGACATCTCAGCCTGAGGCAAAAGGAGTACACAGGTCTCTGAATGGTTATGTAACAAAGGCAAGAGAGGAGATGGTGCATGAATGTGGAAAGAGAGCATCTCACAGGTAGGCTCTGGTTTTCTGAGGAAGCCTGAGAGTAAGGAAGGTGGTTAAAGCTTTCTTTTGCATGTGATGTCAACCAGCAAAGGTGGCCAAAAACTCCTGTGAACAGAAAATACTGGTCATACTGCTGTTATCATTGGCATAAAGGGCAAGAACAGAAGACCTGTGCCTTTGTCCATTTCCCTGCGAGACTCTAAAAATAAGCTGTTCATCAGGCACTCATCTCAGGCAGCAAACTAGCTCACAAAATAATCCAATAAATAAACATCCTGGAAAACACTTATGACAGCATTCAACATGTATTAAGCTATGGTATTAAAGGAGAAAATTCTAGCTATGTTCACCTGTCTGTTGATTTGGTAGTTAAAAAAAAGAGGAGGAGGAGGAGAAAGAAGAGGCAGAGGAGGAAGAGGAGGAGGAAAACGAGGAAGAGAAGGAAGGAATACAACTTTGTCTCAGCCAAGATCTACCTTGGCAGGACTGTCAGAACCCACAGGCATGTCCTTAGTTTGGCCAGTTTGTGGCTTCTATGTGATCAGTTTGATCAGGAGAGCTCTGACTGGTGGATGGACTCATACTAATGAAGCTCACAAGAGAGAGACAAACAAAATCAGACTATTTCATTGTTAGTTTGAGCTTAGAGATAAAAATGCCAGAGAGATTGATAATCACCTGAGCTGATGGTTTTATTTTCTACCCAATCACAAAAATAGATAAAAGACTTGAATATATCCTTTCACAAAGAAGGTATGAAAATGGCCAGCAATTTTATCAAAACATGCTCTAGTCTCAATTATCATCTGGGAAATGCAAACAAAACCCACAATGCAATAAAAATGCATATCTACCAGAATGGCTAAATTAAGAAGGAAAAAAACAAGTAATTGGCAATGATGGATCAAGTGAACCCTCAAATATTGCTATTGGGAACAAAATTGGTAGCACCACTTTAGAAAACTTTGACAATATCTACTAAAGCTGAAAATATTAATATATGTACCCAAATCCCAGCAACTTCACTTTGATATATACATATATATCACTTTGAGATATGTATATATATGCAACAGAAATGAACTAAAAGACACGTACATGAATCTTCATAGCAACATTACTCATAATAGTGAAAAATTGGAACAATTCAAATGTTTCTCAAAAGTATAAATACATAACAGTATGACCACCATGGAATAGTATAAAACAATGAAAATAAATAAAATATTACAACATGTAGCACAAGGGATGACCCTCACAGACCCAAGAATATGTACCACATGATTCATTTACTTAAAGTTTAAAATAGGCAAAAGTAATCTATGGAAATAGAAGTCTGAATAGTGGGAAATAGCTGAGAGGGGTTAAAAGGAGGAGTCCCCCAGGTGCTGATAATATTCTTTTTCTTGATCTGAATAAAATGTATTCATAAAAAATTAGTCAAGCTGTACCCCTAAGATTTATTCATATTTCTATTTGTATACTTACATCAGAGGTTCTCAACTTGGATTGATTTTTGCCTCTCAGGTGACATTTGGCCATTTCTGGAGACATTTTTCGTTGTCACAACTAGAGGGTTTACTGATATCTAGTAGGCAGAGATCAGGGATATAGCTAAACATCCCGTAATACACAGCACAACCTCCTACAACAAAGGATTTGTCTATACTTCAACAAAAGCAAGTGTTTAAAATAAAATACCATTAAAATAATAATAATAAGAAGAAGAATTTGTGTGGCTTACACATTAGTGTAATGTGTTCCTGATAAAAGCCAAGGTGCCCTTACTGTGTCCACTCGAACTATACAAGCCAGTCCATGACACTATGTGGTAAGCCTGTAACCAAGATTCAAAGTTCTGTGTAACTATGGAAAATTCTCATGCAAGTAAAGGAACAAGGGCTTAAACTAATGAAAAATAAGTGTATTTATCTTCATGGTATTTCAATGAGTGCCCTAAACTAATGCCTGGGAGGGAATCTACTAGGTATCTTGTTAACTTCTCGAATTCCAATATGTTGCATAGTTACTACACAAAATAATCACTATTTATTGGATTTATGAATGAACAGGTCTCCCTAAGACCCTCCCAACCACACACATCATTCTCTAATGCAGTAGCCCCTCTTGCACTGCACACCTATGTCCTCCCAGTGTCCCAAGCTCCAAATTTACCTGCCCTGCATCATACTAGATAGTCATATAATTTCTCTGATATATTAATAGATGCCAATCTACTAATTGTGTCAGTAGATTTATGTGCTGCCAAGTTTCATAACTTAATTTTAAAAGGGTCAATTGAGGTCACAGTTTCCTAACCCAAAGCAGTAACTAATAGCAAAACTTCCATGTACTTGTAGAAGGTCTGTGAGGGAGAAAAATAAAGAAGGGCAAAGAGATTTGTCAGTGACTCCCAAATCCATCATTGAAAAGGACTGCCTTTGATGAGAAAGCTCATTACTATGGTACTTACTACGGCAGAAAAGAACTTCAGTGAGACCACTCTTATCACACATCAATGGGATCTTCATACATACAAAGATGTTGATCCACATTTAAGTCAAGGAATGTGGAAGCTGGAATTCCCCCCATTCAGGAGTACTGAAATTTTTAGAGATTGCTTTGACTTTCCATGTGTGGTAAGCAAAATAATACCCCCTACCCCCTAAAGATGTCTATGTTCAAATATCTGGAACACGTGACTGTGTAAGGTTACAAGGAAAAAGGGAATTAAGGTTGCTAATTAGCTGACTGAACTAGCAAGATTATCCTGCCAGGTAAACTTAACATAATCACAAGAGCCCTGAAAAGGGTAAGAGGAAGGCAGAAGAAAACCAGAGCGATGACAGTATTAGAAGGATTCAGCCCAGTGTTGCTGGCTTTGAAGTTGGAGGAGAGGGCCATGGGCCAAGGAACATGGGCAGCCTCTAGAAGACAGAAAAGGCAAGGAAATGGATTTGCCCTTAGGGGCGCCAAAGGGAAAGAAAATCTGCCAACGTCTTGATTTTAACCCAGCGAGACCCATTTTGGGTTTCTGACCTTCAGAATTGTTAGATAATAAATTTGCATCATTTTAAGGCACTAAATGTGTGGGCAATTTGTTACAGCAGCAATAGGAACTCATACACTATGTTAACGAGTTGAAGAAAAGTCATGGATCATCCAAACAACTGAAAATATAATTTATATTTGCTTTGCTAAAGGGAACATACATACATCCAAAACTACACACTCACATACTTGTAATTTTTAGTCATTTACATTTCTGCTCATGATATTCCTCTTCTAAATTGACCTTGTTATCAGAATTCAAGGAGGAACCTAAGAAGCAAGGGATTGGTCGCAGTTACTATGAGTTAATTGAGAGATACCAGATGCCCACAGAGGTGTTGTCCACATTTCCTAGGGAAAAATCAAATTGTGTAAAGGGAGAGAGGAAAGCTTGTTTACTCTCTGTCTTCAGAAGAAAGTTGTCCTTTTGCTGACAAAGTTAGTAATTTGCAAATTTGCAAAACTAGGGCATAAAATGCACACAGGTGCAAATAGATATCTGTAAACAAAAAAAGTGAAACAAGTAATTTGAGGTTGCTGGGAGAGATCCAATTAATTAACTCCATCTCCAGGAATATTGCAAAGCCAATCTATGATTCAGGTTAAAGAGCTAAATTATATACTGACTGGCAACCAAGGGGTGGCTTAGGGAAGCAGAAATACCCACAATCTTCATCAGCCCCATCACCCAAATCACTCTAAATAAACATCTAACCCAAGTAAAAACATGATTACTATGTAAACACAGCTTCAAGCTACTGCCAAATAAATACACTTTCTACTTAAAAGCAGTGTGCTTGTTTTCCAAAAATCAGCCTCAGAGGAGTCTTCTATCCCCATTCCCACTAGATCGTAGCCAGCAAGCCCTTCCTATATGGAAATTCTGAAGATGCCATAGATCTCCAGAATTTCAAGGATCGTTGTATTTCTTTTGAATAATCACAAAGTAAAAGAAATAACTGGTAAATTGAAGCAACAGTGAGATGTCAAGAACTTGGAAACAAAATTAACACAAATTATGGCTATGGTTTGAATATGTCCTCAAAAAGCATGTGTTAGAAACTTAATCCCCAGTGCAACAGTGTTGGGACATGGGGCCTAATGAGAAGTGATTAAGCCATGAGGGTGAAGTAAATGGATTAATGCCATTGTGGGAGTGGGTTCATTATAAAAGGGGGAATTTAACTCCCTTTCCCTCTCTCTCTCTCTTTCTTTCTCTGCTCTTCTGCCTTCCACTATGGGATGATAAAGCAAGAAGGCCCTTGCCAGATGCCAGTGACTTGATCTTAGACTTCCCAGCCTCCAGAGCTGTAAGCAATACATTTCTGTTCATTATAAATTGCCCAGTCTCAGGTTTTCTGTTATAGCAGCAAAAATGAACTAAGACAATTGCCTTCTGATAAAAAAAATAAAATCAACACACTGTGTCTCATTCATATAAGTTTGCCTTAAAAACTAAGACACAGGCTATCAAACCTTGGTTATAAGCAGATTTAGAGTATTAGCATATTCAAAGAAACACATACCAATCAGAAACGGACTGTTCAGCAAAGTAAGCTTTTTTTTTAAATGACATAGAGGTAAATGCTGACTGTCTCCACTCACCTACTGTCTAGAAGACAGGGTCCCTTGACTCATGAAAAGTGTTAAATGTGCCAGGTCTGCATTCCTGAACAGAGATGGCTGTACCAGTTTATCATACTCTGATCCAACTAGACAGGTAATCAGCTAACTCCCCTGATTATATGTTTCAACAAGACTATAGGGAGAGAATGCACTAATCAGCAACTAGGAGCACTTTATCTGCTTAAAATGGTCATGTTCTCATCATAAATTCATATATTAATTTTCTAGTTTAATTTGAACTATGCACTGTCTTTCCACCTGATTAACACTCACCCCATAAGAGCTCCAGGAGCCATGGGTCTTTGTCTTAAAGGGAAGGGTTTTGCCCACTGTCAGTTGGGTGGGAGTGGTCATAATACCCACCAGAGCACTCATCTTTCCCACAAAATGATTAGGATTATTTCAGAGGCTTCTGGAACTGAACGAAATAGTGTTTATGTTCCACTAGGGCTATCTCATTTGGAGCTAGCTACAAGCTAGCTACTACTCTTTCTCAGCAGAAACCCAAAGCTCTGCTCTTCCGTAAGATCTCATTCTCCCATCTGCTGAGAAGTGCACACGACTAAGTAAACACTAAGAAATGAGAGATTTACTCATGAATAGGAAATTGAAACATGAAAAAGAGTGGCTAGAAATTGAAGAGGACAGCTAGAGGAGCTTGTTTTGTGAAGAAACAGGGAGGCCAATTTCCACGAGCCCCTTTTTTTCTATACCTGCTCAGCTACATGCAGCAACCTTTATGGCCTGGCAGAATCACTAGGGTGAGCAAGATTCAAATTTGATGTGTATGTCCTGACTAATAAAAATACTAGTACCCACTACTCTAGCTTTTACGTTACATTAAATTACTTTACTATAATGCTGTTTAAATGTACAAAAACATAAACCTTGGTATATATTTCTTATGCTCACACAACTATAAACTTACAGAAATGATATAATTCAAGCGAACACTATTAATTTAATGTCACGGGCAACGTTACTTTGCTGAAATAAAATCACTCTTCGCTCTGGGACTGGTACCGAATGCCAGAGCTGGAGTCTTTTCGGTTTGGCAGCCTGTGCTACTGTGTGCTATGAGAGAACTTAATGTTCCCATCACAGCTCTTTATTTAAGTTACCACGAATCCTTTGCTCACAGCTTGCATCGTGATGCCATTGGCCTTCACTAATATACTAATTTTTTTCTCTGTTCTTTTCCTTTCCACTTGAGGCCAATAAAATTGCAAACAGAAAAGCCAACTCCAATACAGAAACTGTGTGGCGGTACTCAGGTAGCCATTTGATGACCTAGAATGTGTTTATATTAACGTGTTTGAAATTAAACACAATTTTGAAGATTAGTGTGGAGAATTCACACACGCAATTCGAGTAACTAGTGAAAGCCAGTCCCTTGACTGAGCACCATGCCGTGCTTTCACTCCCTCCTTCCAGTGTGCATGAAATACAGAAGACATAAAATCAATCCTTTCTTTCTGCTCTCAGCTCACAAAATGGCTGAGGCAACTTTATGACCTTCTCTTTAATTTCCCACTCCACAACTCTGCACTTCTATTTAAGCAGGGTTACGTGAGTTGTCTGGGGATGGTCATGTAGCCAGACCCATCTTCTCAAAGAGAGATAAAAACTGGAAAAGAATGAGATTTGAGTTCTAATGCCTATTCTTCCTTCTTCAGTTTCGTGAAAGAGCAGCAGCCCATCGTTAATGGAGCAGAACAGCAGACAGGACTGGAAAAACTACCCCAACTGTTTATTTTTCCCTGCTCATGCCTGCTACAGCAGAAGAACTCACATCCCCCTTCGTATTCTACTCCATTTTCCTCTTCCCTTGAAATGTGAAGTAGACTTTTAGGATGGAAGGAAATAAACATTAAAATATACAAATCTGAAGCATTCTGACATACCTGCATCAGTTCTACATATAATCAGATAATTTCAGAGTAGAATAGGGTGCTGACAATGCTCCAAGAGGCCAGCTGATTTAAAATGTCATCTTTACCATATATAAATTTCCACATAAATTCAGGTCAGTTGGTGGATTCCATGCAGCCGTGCTAATCTATCAGTCTATCCCCAGAAGCACCTGTTTTAAATACTGTCAACAGATATGAACTTCTAGCTCTGATCTCCTCACTTTCTAACTTTTCTTTCACAATTTTATTTTTTTTCTTTTTGTCTTTGCTCTCCACATTTTTAGAGATTGCATCATTTTCATCTTTGAGATCCATAAAACAGCAGGGGTTTCAGCCCTGCTGTTGAAAAAAATTTGGAGATCATGATTTTTATTTATGAGAACTTTTCTTTATTCCTCCTCCTTCACTGTAGCCTGTTCTTATTTTGAGGCTACAATATTCTTCTAAATGTCTCTAATGATAATAGATTTGAATGTTCTTAAAGTTATCCTCTATTTCCTGGGTAACTGGTTCTGATTCTTCACTGCACCTCTGGGTTCTTTTTATTTTTTGCTGCTGCTTTTCCTCAAATATCTATATATACTCATAATTGTTTCCATTAATCTGATCCCATTTTGCTTCTATTTTCCAGAAATTCTTTTAAATTTCTATTCCTTATATGCCCTTTCTCATTTTTTAGCATTGTTATGGATACATTGACTTTAAAATATCCTTTCTCTGATAACATTGAGGATTTAAGAAGATTTAGTTTATCATCCCGTATAATTTATTAAAGTTTTAAGACACAATTCAGATCCCTTCTTTAAATAATGTTGGCTGAAAATGTGGGGATTTTATGTGTCATGCAGGGTTCACTTTCATCCAACCACCCACTGATTTGAAATGGTCCTTTTTATCATTTACTAAACTTTTCTACTAATGTAGGTTTATTTCTGAACTTCATGATCCGTCCCTGACCCTATCGGTCTATTCCTATGTCAGTAATACTGTTTTTAATTAAATATTGTTTTAATTACTCCCATTTGCCCAGCAGATATCCACTTGCAAGTTGGAAGGAATTGTAGGAAAATACTGATAATATAGAACTATAGCAAACCTTAAAATTTCTTTTCCTCCTTGCAAACATTCTTAAATAGAAAAACAAGTGGTAACGTAAGATTTACAATATTTCCTCAACATTTATGATAACTTGTATATTGTCACAAAGTATGTGCAATATGTAATATCTTAGTTTATTTTCAAAAATAGTAATTAGTTATTAATATCTTCATTTTACAGAAAAGGAAATTAAAGCCTGGAGAACTAAAAGTGACTGACTCAGTTTACCCAACTAGCAAGTGGCAAGACTTGAAATCAGACCTTACTCCAGACCTCAGGCTCTCACCGCTATACAGTATGTGCCACTTGTTATTCACAGAGTGGAGGTCCTTTGTTCATTTATTAGAATGCCCTTTGTTAACTAGTTTGTTCTTTTACTCCAAATGAATTAGAAAACAACGCCATTGCTGATTGTCTCCTTGTGGAAGGCAGACCTGTGTGCTCCTGACCATGTGTGCAGAGCAAAGTAATTCAACATTATGTCACCCTCCATGAGGATGGACTCAGCTTACTGATGGTTGGTCTTCCTTTCTCATACCCCAAAGCCTCAACCTACCAGCTTTAGATTGCCAACTACTACAATCTACAAGATATGCTTTAGATTGCCATCTACTCCTTACTACATCTACAGAATGTGCCACAGGCTTTAATAAAGAGATTTTTTTTTTTTAAAGTAGGTATAGGACAAATACAATCATGCAAAAATCATGTATATCAGGAGATAAAGACAGAAAGTAAAATACAGAAATGAAAATGTTTATATTAATGAGGCAATCTTCCAGAAAAGCATGTATTTTAAAATCTATGCTGGAATCATTGTCTTTACATTTTTAAAAAGTAATAAAATAATTTATTTTATTTATTTAGCTAGTTTATTAAATGTGACCAAAATGGCATCCTAGATTAAAGAATAATCAAAATGTATGTTGATTTATCTTAAGAGTTTCATTTCTCCTTTTGTCTACCCTCTAACTAAGGCCTAAGAATGTGTGAAACGGCCCAAAGGAAGGAATTGAGGAAGAAAGGGCCTGGGTAGTGACAACCGAAGAAACAGCTGGGGGTTAGATACCATAAAAGCAAACTAAAGGAAGGGATCAGAGAAGAGAGTGAAAAGAAAACAGGTCTTTTCTGCTTTCAACCACTCCAAGAGGCAAGGGTCATAAAACAGGATGAAAAGCAATAAGTATATTTACTGCTTGAAATAAATATAAAGACCATGGAAGGATATCAAAGGAGGAGGGAAAGATGAACTAGAGAGATAAAGAATCCAGGGAAAGGAAAGGATTAAAAAACAAACAGGAAGCTCACTTTCCATGAAGAGGCCAGAGAGGAAAGGATAACAGCTGAGGCTTAAGGAATACGTTGGTCACATAGAAACATGATTATTTCATGTTTGCATGCAGATGGCTGCTGCAAATGTGAAACACGCCCTGTTTCTAAATGCCCATGTAAAAAAGGTCACACCCCATGCATGCAAAATGGAAAATTAAAACTGTTCAATTTGTAGGCTCCTATTCCTTTTCCCTTCCTCATTTCCCAATGCCCTCACAAGTTTCAAATCCCAAGATATTGATGAAAAGCTCAAGGTGTGGGAAACTGAAGCTTGGCCACCAACACCCAGGTCCCAGAAGGCCAAGGTCTCAGACTGCCTAGTGTGATTCATTGACCAAACCCAAAGCAAAAGGAAATTATCCAAAACTTGAAAATGAGGAAAGAGGACCACTGCCAGATCTTTGATTATCATATCAGAGCATTTTCTGACAACCCTGCTGTGAGTCATCTGATTCTCTAGGGCTATTATTTAGTTTTACTTAACAGTTGCTATGCATCAGGGCTCAGATTCTGTGTAAAGTTAAATGTTAACTAATACTTGGTTAACACTTTGGAGATTGATAAGTTGTGAGGTATCTTTGTTCAGTGAAGATAAAAATAATAAATGCCCAGAGAAAAAGATAACAACCTCAGAGGTTAACATTTTATTGGTTTCCTAGGATATTAACAGTTTTGTATGTAACTTACCAACCCTATTTCAGCATTATTTCTTTCAACAACTGTATATACTTCTTTCTCAGAATCTCTTTTACCATCCTCTGCTTCCCTCACTGATAGCAAAACAAATCTTTGACATGTGCTCAATATATATTTGTATGTGCGTTTAAATGTTTAAAATGTATACTTTGACAATATTAACAACAATAATAACACATATTTAGCAATATTCTACTCTGTGCCGGACATTGTATTAAGTACTTTGTGAGCCATTATTCCCTTTAATCCTCACAACAATCTGTGAGTTTGGGTAAACTGAGGTCCAGAGAAACTAAGTAATTTTTCAAGATCATCCATGAGCAAGGGAAAGATTAGAACTCTGGAATGATTTAGTATGAATTCTGCATTCTTACTATTGCATTATAATTTTTTGCCATGGCCAGGGATCTAGCAAGGACAGAAGGCCCCTGAAAGTCACTGAAGCTGGAAGTTGGGACTAATGATAAGAGACAATTGGCAGAATGGGTAAAGCTGTTAGAGAACTAACATATCCTGATCTTGTAAAAATGGGGGTATCATTATTTTCATTTAACAGATGAGGAGACCAAAATTCAGAGAGAACAGCTTGCCGTTCTCAAGTCACCCCACCAAGAAGAAACTGAACAAGGCTGCGGAAGCTCATCACCGGATGCCCAGCCCAGAGCATTTGCCAAGGCTCCCCCGTTCTGAACAGATGGTCAGCAAGTTCAGCCTCATTTGTTCCACTTCTTAGTTCCAAACTATGGCTACAGCTGCCATTATTTCCCCTTTGTCCTAGATCTATTTTGCTTTGAGATTTTTATCTTCCTGCTTTTGTCTTTGACATAATGATCAGGCAATATTTAATTTGGTCTCTGGTTCTCGTTTATTTTTCTGGCACTGGTCCCAGAGATCAACTCAAAGGAACAACACACAGTCATAAAATATCAATGGCTTGATTTCTATCAGACCTGTCTGACCCTGGAGTTCACCATTCCCTTCCTAACCACCACCCATCCACCCCAATAGTACAACATATGGACACAACCTTTGTGTTAAATAGATAGGCTACCCGCTTGCCTGCGATATTAGTTTTACACCACAGAATTAGGTACAGTTAATGGTAATTATTAAGCAGATGGACTACTCTAAACAGTAAACACACAGCAAGAATTCTATCTGAAAGCAAGGTCTACCTGAACTCTTTTACAGAGTCTTAAATTTTTAGAAATGGGGAAAGTATAGACTTGGTCCCAATATCTATCTGCATTTTGTTTTCTAGTTTCATCTCCATGAATACCACCGAGCAGGACTCAACATAAGACTATACTTAAGAATATCAGTTGATAGTAATTAACCTGAGAACTAACAAACCTATGAATTCAGTTACCCTGAGATACTTAGGCATATTCTTTCCAAAAGCACGACATCAGTTTTCTGTAGGATCCTGGCCAAGTCACTTTTCTTCTCTGGGCTTCAATGTCTTTACCTAATGAGTTCACAAGTCTCCTTCAATTCTGACTCTGCGATTTTTGTGCTACATCTATGTTTATCTACATTCCTGCCAATGACCTAGAGAAGGAAATGCTTTCTGCTATGTCGTCCCTATTCTATAGTAGTATTAATAATTCACTCAGAATTCTCTTTAGGGGGAAAGAACATTGAAATAAAGCAGAAAAAGAGAGAATGAGGAGGGGAGGGGAGTGACGAATGAACAGAGAGAAGCTAACATTTATGGAGCACCTACTGTATTTTAAGCATTGTGTTAGGAATTTTTACATAGGTGGTCTCGTTTAATTGTCATAACAACTCCAAAAAGAAACCATTATTGTTTCAATATAAAAACAAAAACAAAAAACAGAGAGAAAGCAAATAACTTGCCTCAGGTCACTAAGGTAATAAGTGGTGACAACACAATTTAAACCCAAATTTGTCTGATGTCAAAGCTCATGTACTTTCTATCACACTCTTTAGTATCTTCACATATTATTAGGGCACTTTGAAGTAAATGCTGAAAAATATTGCCTTGGGAGTTAATTAACATGACAAATTTAAAGGGAATTTAAATCTGTATATTTTCAGTGGGCACCTACCATGAGCCAGGTGCTATTCCAGCCACTTTATATATATCATTGTAAAAAAAAAAGACAATGCTTCCCCTGATAGAGCTCATAATCTGATAGAAATTAAAAGTTGCATAAGAAGAAATGAGCTCTGAGATCACAGAGAAAGGAGTTCAAAACTAGTTCTAGGGATCAAAAGAGGATTTGTTGAGGAAGTGATATTTGAACTAATAATTGAAGGACAAGGAGTTCACTAAGTAAAGACAAGAGGTGCCATTTCAGGCATGGGGAACAGAATATGCAAAGGCTCGGAGATAAGAGAGGAGTATGTTAAAGTAACTCCAACATCAAATTACTATGATGATTAGTTGGTGAGTACAGCAAAGGATGTGTTCACCAAAGAACTTGAATTTGTATGTACATGCATGTGTGTATCCTCTCACACATACATGTTGAAAATTAAAAAAAAAACAAACCTGGCCATAGAACAAAGATAATTCTTCTTCAAAGTACATTTATCCAATAATCCATCACTTAAGCCAACCAGTAAAAATCCACAAGTTCTCTATGAATAATCATCATCATCATCATCATCAATGTATTGACAGGTTAAGTACACAATTCTCTCATATAAGTAGACACATTTCCTAACTCTAAAAATTTAAAAAAAACCAGTGGTTGCTTCTTAAGGGTACTGTGGATGAGATACCTGCCTGGTGAGATGAATTATGAGGAGCTTCCCAAAGCCAAGAGTCCATGGTTCTGTAATGAAGCACCAGCGGCCTAGGCAGAATCTGGAAAACATTTACATATTTAATGAATTAAAAATTCAGATTAACATATTTAAAAACTGTTCTATAAAAGGGTATATGCTCTCTGAGAGTGATCACCCACTAAGAAAAAACAAAGAGGCAAGTGTAGAAATTTTGGGTAAAATGGATGGGTATATGGGCAATAAAAGTCTTAGAAATTTTAGGAAAATCTGTGTATTAAGATTAAAAGAAATTTTCCATGTCCATCAACATGGAGTAACAGAGACTGGATTTATATGCAACTAAAAATTGTAACTACGTGTGTATGTGTGTGTGTGTGTATTTTTTAAAAGATGGCACTCAAGCATTTGACATTAGACAACAAAGCACAGGGATCCCTAAGATGCAGGAAACAAATGATGTAAAACCTACAATTGCCCAAGCAATTGGGCAACTTACTTCCTGGAGAACGATTCCAGGCTATGGAGCAGAGAGAGGGAGACCAAGCAGAGTCTGTGTCCTCTCTGAGTTAAAGAGAGAAAGCTGAGAGTCTGAGGAAGACAAGACAGTTACAGTTCTCACAGTAAAGCAAAGTTGAGGAGAGAAGATCAAACAGAGAGCAAACTCAGGAAATCTTCAGAGCAACTCTCTCTAGTATTCAGCTGGGTACTTATCAGTATGTTAATGTGAGAAATCTATTTAAGGTTGGAGAAAGAACCATTTAAAAAGATTAGAGAAACAGTACCCAGGAACTGTGCCTCTTCTCACCAGCCAGGCTGAAAAACTCATAATTCATGGGGCACTTGGGAAAGCACTCAGAAAGGTCTTTCCTCAGCAGTAAAAAATAATTAGCTTTAGATTCAGCCCTACTTGCTACCCACCTAACAAATCATAAAGAAAAGACCTGAAAGGATCAAGTTCTTTATAAATAACATAACTATATCTAAAAAAAAAACACCCAAAAAAGAAGTATTAGAGTTTAAAAGTATTCAGCACCCAAGAACATAAAATTTATAATATCTGAGATCTAATCAAATATCACCAAACAAAAAAGTGGGCAAATAAGAACCATAATGATGAAAAAAATCAGTCTATCAAAACCAACTCAAAATGACACAGAAAAGAACATTTGAACAAATATTCTAACTGTATGCCATATGTTTAAAATTTCAAGTTTACATAATATATAAAAAAGATTCAAACTTAACTTTCAGAGATGAAAACTGCAATGCCCAACATGAAAAATATGATGGATTGTATTAAGAACAGATTAGACATAGCAAAAGGGAAGATCGATGAACTTGAAAGCATAGTGATAGAAACCGTATGAAATGAAGCACACAGAGAAGGATGAGAAGAGCATCGATGAGCTGTGGAATAACTTCAAATGGCCCAATATATGGGTAAGTGGAGTCGTCAAAAGAGAAGCAAGCTAAAGACGAAGAAATATTTAAGAAATAATGACAATATATTTTCCAAATTGGAAGAAAACTATAAATCCAAGAAACTCATAAAACCCCTAGCAAAGAAACATGAAGAAAAACACACACAGGCATATCACAGTCAAATTGATCAAAACCAATAATAAACAAAAAATTGTAAAAGCAGCCAAAAAAAAAGTCTTGCTCTGAGTCTTACTGAACTCCCATGTATGGGATTGTGGGTCCACTGGAATTTTGTGCTCATGGGGCATTGAAAATTCTGTATGCAACTGCGACAGCAAGGAATGATGGACACACATATTGCATATGTCTCCTTTGCCCATGAACGTGGTCCATTATCTCATCAAACTCAAGTTCAAAGATAAGTTATTAGTAATTTCAAGATGGCAACTGCAGAGTGTATACCCTGATCCAAGTTACCATTATTTCCTTTTGGAAACCTGCAAGAGCCCCCTAACTGGTTTCTCTGCATCTACTCTTCCCAGCCCTCAACTTTCATTCTAGTCTTCACAGAGCTACTTACTGTATTGATTGAAAAAATGATAATAAACAGATAATGCCATTCTTTTGCTCAGAATCCTCCAATTTATTCTCCTTGGTGATACATCACACTTGCCCTCTTCCAGTCTCTTGAAAAAGTCCATTCCCGTATCAGAGTATCAGAGCCTTGAAACGTGCTGTTCTCTCTGCCATTAGCTTCCTATGACTGCCTCCTCCTCTCCATTTAGGAATCAGCTCAAAACTCTATCTTCAGAAATAAATAAATTTTGAAACATTCATAAAAGGAATACTATACAGAAATTTAAAATGAAAATATAGGAAACTAAGAGAAGGGAGGGTTGGGAGGTGGGTGAGAGATCAAAAATTAGCTATTTGGTACAATGTACACTGTTCCAGTGACGGGTACACTAAAAGCCCTGACTAAGCCACTGCACAATTCATCCATGTAACAAAAAACACTTGTACTGTTTAAATTTATCAAAATAAAAATAAATTAATTTTAAAAATGAGAGTATAGAGAGATTGATATGAAAGAATAGTCACAACATGTTAAGCGTAGTTTGCAAAATGTTATATCTAATGGTATCTATTTTTGTTTTAAAGCAAACATCAACCAATAAGTATACACACACACACACACACACACACAATTTAAAACAATATACAACACAATGTTAATAGCAATTATTTTTAGAGATGGTGTTTCAGATGAGTTTTTCTTTCTGCTTTTTAAAAATTGTATGTTTTTTTACAGTAAATATGCATATTTTATGTAATTTTTGAGAGCATAAGTGAGTGAAAACTTAATACTATGAGAAGTAATCCCATGAAGATCCTCACTTGAACTACTTTAGCTAAACTAATCAATCCCCTTCCCATTAATTTTGCTTCCAATGAAGCTAATCACATATGGGTTGCAATAATAACGATACTTGTTAAGGAGCATTTATTCAGTGTCTGGCATCTTGTTAGGTATTTTAGACTCATTTAATTCTCACAACTAACCTATGGGTTACATACTATCATCATTATTGTTATTATCATTATTATTATTCTCTTTTTACAAAGGAGATATTCAAAGCTCAGATTGTTTAGATAATTGGCCCAAAGTTATGCAAGAATTAAATTGAAAAACTGGAATTCAAACCTTTATCAGTCTGTCTCCAAAGTCTTTACTATCTTGTCTCTCCTCATTCCCAGAATGTGTTCTTGATTTTGGTTAGCACATATTTTATCAATAAATTGATACCAAATGGAGCAGTAAATGAATCTTAACCCATGAGGTTTTGTCCTCACATTTTGTCATAGTCAATAGAACACAATCAAGAAAAGTAATTTCAAAATTATTTAAGACCTTTATTAGAATTTCTTGGATACCATGAATAAAATTTATGCCCTGAAACTATACTTCTTTAACATGTTTTTGTCTTTGCACCCACCATTTTCACACCCTCCAGGTAACACTATCTCCTCCTTTAAGATTTAGGCTAAGTGCCTTTATTCCTTCCTCTCTCCCCTCTTCCCCTTGATTTTCCATGAAAAAGCCCAAAAGAACTCACCTGGCAACTTGGAGATGGGAGAGAAAGTGGCCAAAAAGACAAAGTCACAATCTATTTGCATAGACAGAAGGAGGTAAAAGGCTGGGAACACTCATTCTATGAATTTTTTCCATCACATAACGTTATAATCTACCATGTGAGAGTTTATGACATTTTTACATTATAAATGCATCATTTGACTCAGAAATGCTAGATACCAAGATGTAACCTCTGAGCACAGTGTTTGAACTGTGAAAAGATAAATAAAAGCCAGAGGGAGCACAACTGACTTCACAGAGAAAGTGGGATTGGAGTTGAATCTTGGCAGGTAAGTGGCATTTAGGATGAGCACAGGGAGTGAGAGAAGGGATTCAGGAAGAAGAGCAGAGGTGCCAACGTGGGAACGAGCAGACTCTGGAGGTGGGCACAGACAAGCGCTAGGTTACCCACCCATGGAGTTTTCTATAAAAAGAAAGAGGAGGTGCTGCGGTTCATTCTTTGCTCTGGCCACAGAGCTGACAGGCCTCCTAAGTATTATCTTGGAAAAAAGGGTAAGTGTGTCTTTCATCTTTCGGTTTCTTCTAAATTTGTTCTCAGTTTAGAAAACTAAAACTGGCTCCAAGCTCATTGCTTTTCACCTAGAAAAATAATAATGGAGTACTTAATCCAGACTTCTGGTCGTAGTTTAGCAGTCAAATGGACAGTGGATAGAGAAAATTTGAAGGGCAAGCTTCCTTAAAACAAATGAGCACATTATGTGACTTTACATAACAGTAATTTTTGACATGGCTTTATCCCCTTCCTTTCATTTTTCACAGTACTTTCCAAGTCGACCCTAACACAATGAAGAAACTACTCTTTGAGATTGTTAGAGAGAGATACAATCAACAGGAATACTTCTGTCTGCTCAACATCTGCTTTTGAATAGCCCCCTGTCAAAATATTTTTTAATCTAACTTCATGCTCAAAGTTATCTCTAAGTATATAAAGTCTTCTTTGGCTGACATATTTATAATTCTTTTTCCAACAAATCTGAAACCATTTTCACAAATCATAACCTTATTTCTTCTAAATGGCCTCAATGTCATTATTTTCCTTCCTTTACTTTCACTTTCCATTTTCTTATCCAGTAAATCTCCTGACCCATTTCATTCTTGAAGCTTCAGTATTTTGTTATTTTTTAAAGTCTACATCCTTTTATTTTTTTTTAGGGCTCTATTACCCTTTCTTGGTTGATATAGCTCACTCTTTTGTTTTCCTATAATTTTCCTGATTTCTTTGTTCAAAAAAAGTTACCCCAAATTTCTATTTTTGTCATCAATAGGTACTTTCTTCTTCTCTCATCTTGCATAAGACCTCTGCTTTTTTTTCTTTTCTTGTATCTAGCTATAGGCTGGCAATTGGACCTTGTAGACGAAACAGCAGAGGAGGATCATCTTAGCATTTTGGAAGAGAGAAGTATAACAAGCCTTCCTAACTATCAACCATGCAAGGAAAAGGCTCATGTACATAGGCCTTCCAGAGTGGGTGAGTGGACATCAACACCATGAGCAACACCTACCAAACACTTACCAGGTGTCTGAGTCATGATTTACAGATTTACTTTAATCCAGAAGGACACAACTGCATGAAAGTAAATAGTAGTTGACCCAAGATCAATGGAATGTAAATTAGGACTAAACAAAATCTTTGAAGAAAATCTATGTGTAGGTATTTGTTTTAAAATATTGTCGGTAGCATTTTTAACATTGGTTTTTCTGGTGAGCATACAAGATTTCCTTTTTCTTTCTTCTTGACCTATTTCTAATGCAAGCTATACTCACACAAACTGAAAGGAAACACTCTTTGAATGTATTCTTATTCCCATTGACCCCTCAAAATTAAGTGAAAATATCTTATGGGAAATCTTAATATAGATTATAAACTAATGACTCATTAGGGAACCTTAGAGATAATAATGACTCTGGTTCCTGGAATCCAGAAGAATGCTTTTA
Organism: Lepilemur ruficaudatus; assembly: GCA_963574885.1. Taxonomy (NCBI): domain Eukaryota; kingdom Metazoa; phylum Chordata; class Mammalia; order Primates; family Lepilemuridae; genus Lepilemur; species Lepilemur ruficaudatus. The sequence continues at coordinate 67,108 of CAUYRT010003516.1, read as the reverse complement.
GGTTGAGTTAAGTTTAGAAAAATCACAACTGACCATTGATGACAAAAAAAAAGAGGTAAGACCCTACTAAATTTAGATTTTATAATTTCTAACGATAGTTCATCTATAAATAAGCAACTGTACTTATGAATGTTATCTCTGGCATAATCTATGATGATTCTACAGAAAATATGCTGATTGCCTTGTCTGCAAATGTACTTAGAACAGTGAACAGATATTACAACATGAATTGAGCCTCATTACCTTTAATGGCAATGTAATTACTTACAGAGTATTTTTAGGAATCAGTCCTTATGCCAGGATATAACTGGACAGATCAATTGTGCAACCAAAGCCGTGCTAGTAATGCCATGTTGGAAAATAAATCCCATTTAATCGGACAGGAAGGGCCCACCATTAAGGAGCAAGGGTTGTATTTTATATGTTGAATCAATACCTACAAAGCCCTCTCAGGAAGTCTATGGCTTGTAGCTGGTAGTAACGAATGTCACTTCCTGGCAGGCCAAGAATCTTATTGAATTGAGGGACATGGTGAAAGACAGAATTTATTTACAGTTACACACACCACAGACAAAATCCCAGTGGAGTTTAATTTCTTGGTTAGTTTCTTAGCCTAAGAATAGATGAGCTAATAATAGTAGAAGAAAATATATAAGGAATGATAAAAGCTATTGAAAATGCAACCCTAGATTCTTAGATTTTTTTACATAACCTCTAGACAGAAATTAATTACGTGAACCTCTCTCTAGTTTTGCTGAAAATACGAAAGGGTTAATGATACAATACCTCTTGCTGCACTTAAATAAATTAGGCCAAATAGAACAGAACCTACACAATATAAAGATGCAGTTCTGAGACTACATGCAATAGCTACCACTGAGTTGGTATAATAATATAAATTATTGTACAATTAGTATTGAAGTCATGGCTCCATATGTAAGCAATGTATTAATTGCCTAATTTCAATTAACTTTTAAAACTATAGAAGGCAGTTAATTAAACAAGTCCAACTTAGCACAAAAACTTATGAAGTCAGCTTTTATGTATGTGTAAGAACACGTGTATACACATGTATTATTAAGAATAATATTCAGCTTATTTGTGATAGCACAGGCAATGTTCAGGAAAATTTATCCAGAACTTGAAAATAAGGCAGAAAGGAATGACTATGTGATTTTTGAATGTCATGCAAGTACCATTTTCTAGTACATCAGAGAGCTATCTGAGTCTCTTAAGAAATGTAATTTTTACTAACAATTTTTTTAGGGTCCAGGTGCTATTTTATCTAACTTAATCTTCTCTCAGCATTCCTATTTCCACTGACTATATAAATTCTAGTTTCTCATATTGTCACTGAAGTAAGTTCATCATCTGGAGGCCCTTCAATCACTTACATGAAACTTTGACACAAACCAAATATCTCCCTTTTTAAAATTGTGGTAAGAACACTTAACATGAGATCTACCCTCTTAACAAATTTTTTAAGTATCTAATACAGTGTTATTAACTATAGGCACCATATTGTTCAGTAGATCTCTATAACTTATTCATTTTGCATAACAAACTTTATACCTGTGGTTCAGCAACTTCCTGTTTCATCCTCCCATCAGCCACTGGAAACCACCATTCTATTTTCTGCTTCTATGAGTTTGACTATTTTAGATATTTCATATAAGTGGAATCATGCAATATGTGTCCCTCTGTGATTAACTTATTTTACTTAGCAAAATATCCTCAAGGATTCATTCATGTTCTCACATATGGCAGGATTTTCTTCTTTTTTAAGGTTGAATAATATTTCATTTTGTGTGTGGGGATGTGTGTGCATGTGTGTGTATAAAGTACTTATTGATGGGTTTTTTTTTTTTACCTATCAATATCCTTAATAATTATAGATTTGTTCAGATTTTCTATTTCTTCATGATTCAGTCTGGTAGGTTGTATGCGTGTAGAAATTTATCCATTTCTCAAGTTACCCAATTGGTTGGTGTCCAGTTGTTCATAGCAGTCTCTTATGTTCTTTTTTATTTCTGTAGCATCAGTTATAATGTCTCCTCTTTCATTTCTGATTTTTTAAATTTATTTGAGTCTTCTCTCTTTTTTCCTAGTGAGTCTAGCTAAAGGTTTGTTAATTTTGTTAATCTTTTCAAAACATCAAGTCTCAGTTCCATTGATTTTTTTTCTATTATTTTTCTTTTCTATTCTCTGTTTCATTTATCTCTAATCTTTATTATTTTCTTCCTTCTGCTAACTGTGAGCTTAATTAGTTCTTTCTTTTCTAGTCCCTTGAGATGTAAAGTTAGGTTATTTATTTGAGATCTTTCTTCTTTTTTAATGTAAGCATTTAAGCTATAAACCTCTCTATTAGTACTGCCTTTACTGCAACCCATAAGTTTAGATATGTTGATTTTTCTTTTTATCTTGAGATACTTTCTGATTTCCCTTTAAATTTCTTTTTTTGGCCCATTGATTACTCAAGAGTGTGCTGGTTAATTTCTACACATTTATGAATTTTCCAATTTTCCTTCTGCTATTGAATTCTAGTTTTATTCTATTGTGGTCAGAAAAGATACTTGGGATAATTTCAATCTTTTTATATTTGTTAAGATTTTTTTTGTGGCCCAACAAATGATCTATCCTGGAGATTGTTCTGTGTGCTCCTGAGAAGAATATATTCTGCTGGTATCTCATTACAGTCTTCTCATGTTTTCTTTACAACAGCTTGATACACTCTTTCTACTATCTCCCTCTTCTCACTGGAATTACTGCCACTGGTTAATTAGGTCTGCACTTAAATGGCCAGTTTCTCTGGGAAGTCTTCCTTGAACTCCCTAGACTAAGTTAGCTGTACCTATTATGCACTCACTCCTGCAGCACACCATATATTTCCTATCAAAGCATTTAGGACATCTTTTTAAAAATGATAATCTGTTTAGATGTTAGAAGGACATGTCTGTCCTTCTATCGAATCTCCAATGCCCAGCATTGCACAATAGGCATTCAGTAAATGTTCACTCAATATATGTTATCTTTTTTGATGTTTCTACTTCTGTGCCACAATTATTATCTGTCTTTTACTACTAACTGACTGACCCTTTCCATCCTGTCACTACAGTTTTACTGAACTCATAGTATCTGCTGCTTTGTAATACCTCCTTGGCCAGTATCCATCCACCCTGATTCTTCTCTTGATTTACCCTGCAATCCCCCTACCATCTCCCATGGCCCCAATCATTTCTCATGACTGATTTCTACCTATGCTCTCAGTTTTATATCCTGATTCTAACAGTTTTCCAGTGCTAATTCCAAATAGAGAGAACCTAGTTTCTTCATCTCCTCTCTTCATACCAGTCCATATCATGGATTTTTAGGTGCTCACCTCTAGTCAATGGCTACGGCTGGAGGCAGGGTCGGATAGCATTAAATATGACTGTCTAGGTTCCTTTTTTAACAGGAGGCATGTTTTCTCAGAAAGGGTTATGGGATTTGGAAACCACCATAATTGAAATATGTTATAAAATTGATTATGAAAGATAACTATATTATAATTTTTGCCAGTTGGTTCAAAAAATCCATAGTCTGAAATACACAAAACTCAGATATTTTGTCTTTACACTATACCCTCTGAAGGGCAGAACAGATAATTCCTTTCTTTCAGCACCTGAGAAAACTGGCACAGAGAAATTCACTGACTGGCTGAAGATCACACAGTTGGTAAGAAACATGCTTATTACGACAGAGGTCTTAATCCTAGGGTCTTGTCAGATGGACCCTCTTTCACATGCTTAGCCAAGTTCTCTTTCACTTCTCAGTACCCAGAACACCTATTCAAGTAAGCCTCAGAAGAGTTCAGGTTTTATGGAGAGGATGAGGGAGAAATTGGAAGAACAGAGAGTACCGATGGAGACTCTTAACATTAGTTTGAAACATCTGTGGTTATCCCCAAGTAATACTATTCAATTCTTCCCACTTCATCTTCTCTCAATAATAAAAAACCAAGGTCATTAAGATTGAACAGGACTTTCTTTGCATTTATTTTTCTTTTGACCATGAGAAGTCTCAATGGGGAGTTGCCATGGAGACTATGATGTCATGAGCAGCACAATGTACTGCACTAAAGCCCCAGAGAATCAAAGTTAGCATTTGACAAAGCATTTTCTGGGTGAGTTTATTGCACTTAACAAAAAAATGGAAACTTGACTTGAGAGGAGAAACATTTCTAAACATTGCATGCTGCTGGGGGTCAATTGGTGTAGTCATTGAAAACTTCACTGAAGAAAATGTCTTCACAGTTTATACACACCAAGAGGTCAGAGTGAGGGAATAAAGAGAGTATGTGATCAAACTAGTCACTCTTTGGACAGACTGTTCCCAAGCTGAGAATATTAATAGCTCAACTCTTGGTGGCATAGCAGAATCTATCTATTAGTTTTTCCAGTCATGTTGAAAATTCACTATGGGATTAAACAGAAATAAGAAACCCTTAGGCTGAATAAATCAGAATAGATGGTGCTTAGCAAAACTTTGTATACATTCAGGACCACATGAGTTGTGGTCTTGTACAATGTCAAGTGTTGGATCCTCTTCCATTGGCTTTCCAACTCCAATTCCCTTTTTTTATACTTAGCCTTCTCCACCCCAGTTATTTTGGTAGATCACCATCAGACACCTTTTTCTTTTCCACTGAAGTCATACAGCTTTGTACAGAAAAAGAAAAATAAACAAAATCCTAAAGGAAAAATAAAAATGGAGAAACTTTTGTTTCCTGAGGTCAGAGAGTTGGGAGTGATAGAATTGAAAAGTAGCAGGCTAGGAAACAGGCAATGCAAATAATACATGTATAGGATGAGCAGGTATATACGTGTCAAAGAATCAGCATGTTCCTGATCTACCATGAGATTCTCTCAGACATACAGGAGAGTTAACCTCAGTTTAAGAGTTGCAACCATGAAATCCTATGTGGCAGGGGTTTTGGAGCAAATGGGATTGTATCAAAGCAGATTTCCTATAATAAAGAAGTAAATAAATGAATATCTGTTTATTTTTTACCTGTTTTGGGGTGACAGTTACATAATATTAACATAAAATTTATCATCTTAAAGTGAATATTCAGTGTCATTTAGTGCATTCATAATATTGTGCAAACACTCCCTTCATCTAGTTTCAAAACATTTTTATACCCCAAAATAAAATCCTGTATACCTTAAGCTGTTACTCCCTAATCCCCCCATTCCACGGCCACCGGCAACCACCAATCTACTATTTCTACGTATTTACCTACTCTAGATAATTCATGCAAATGGTATCATACAACATGTAACCTTTTATGTCAGGTTTCTTTCAATTAGCATAATGTTTTTGAGGTGCATTCTCATTGTAGCATGTATCAATACTTCATTTTTTTGTGGCTGAACAATATTTGATTTTATGTATATACCACTATATATATTTATCCATTTGTTTATTCATTCATCCATTGGTAGACATTTGGGTTGTTTTTACCATTTTCTATTGTGAATAGTGCTGCAATGAATATTTGTTACAAGTATTTGAGTATCTTATTTCAATTTTATTGGGTATATATTAGTACCTAGAAGTGAAATTACTGGGTTATATGATAATTCTATGTTTAACTTTTTGAGGAACTACCAAACTGTTTTTCACAGTGGGTGAACCATTTTACAGTCACATTTGCAATGTATGAGGATTCTGATTTCTCCAGATCATCACCAACATTTATTACTTTCCATTTTTTATGGCTATCCAAGTGGGCATGAAGTGGGAAGTCATTGTAGTTTTGATTTGCATTTTCCTAATGAATAATGATGTTGAACATCTTTTCATGTTTTTGACAGCCATTTGTATAACTTCTTTGAAGCAATGTCCATTTATGTCCTTCACCTGTATTTCAATTGTGTTATCTTTTTGTTGCTGAGTTGTAAGAGTTCTTCATATATCCTGGATATGAAAGCCTTACCAGATATTATTTGCAAATATCTTCTCCCATTCTGTAGGTTGTCTTTTCACTTTCTTGATAATGTCATTCAACACATAAGTTTTTAATTTTGATGCAGTCCAATTTATCTAGTATTATTTGTTGAAGAGACCATTCTTCCCCAATTGAATGGTCTTGGCAACTTTATTAAAAATTAATTGGCCATCGATGTAACCAGAGAGGTAAAATACTACAACATTGCTGTAATAAATCAAAGTTGACCTAAATAAATGAAGTGGCATCTTTTGTTAATGGACTAGAAGACTTAATGTTACTAACATGGCAATACTTCTCAAAGAAGTCTACATATTCAATGTGATCTCTAACAATATTCCAACAGCCATGTTGCAGAACTGGAAAACTCAATCCTCACATTTATATGGAATAATAAGAGGTCCAGTACAGCTAGCACAATCTTGAAAAAGAAGAACAAAGTTATAAGATTCATACTTTCTTATTTCAAAACTTACTGTAAAACTACACTAATCAAAACTGGTACTGGCATAAGGATATAATGTAATTATAACATAAGAATATAATAGAATTGCAAATCTAGAAATAAACTTTTTGTTTCATTAATTTCTCTATTTTATCAGAATCCTTTGCCTGAATTTTTCAGATTGTTGCTGAGAGAGAAAAATCTCTTTTTCCTTTCAGAGATAAGTTTTAGGGATCACATCTCTGGTTAAAAGACTCAATGAATGCAAGCCTGAAACCGAGCAGTCAAGTACCTAAAGAATAGAGCCAAGAAACAGAAATAAAGACAACGGAGAAAAAGCAAGGAAGTTCTGAAAACATCTGAGCTCTAGTTCAAGACACCTTCAAAGTCAGCTTGACCTCTGCCCCTCACACAGTTTGCTTTTGTGAGTTATTACATTCCTGTTTTTTTGCTGAAGACTGCTGAAGTTGGATTATTGTCACTTGTACCCAAAAGTATTTATTGAAACAGAGGTTCTTGCATTGCAAATGTGTAAAGAAAGAAAAGCAAAGATTTGCATGATCTTATAGTGATAAGATGCCAGAGCAGATTCTGAAGTCAGCGTTTTTATACCTACTTCTGTAACAAAGTCAAACTATAAAAAGGCAGCTCTTCCGTGGGTAAAATAGTATGTGAGCCTATGATGGGCTAGATTTCTTTAATTCAGTGTTCATGTTTTCAATTATTTTGAATTACTCTAGTTATTATGATCAAGAAATATTTTTCCAAAGAAATATCACAATAATAAAAAAATAACTTATTGAAGTTCTACTCCTAATTTACCATTTTTTAAAAAAATCAACATTAAACATCCAGAGCAAAGATTTCCGTGTGATCTCCTGGAAGTGCATACTCTGCTCTTCCCATATCCCCGTAACCCAATCTCTTAATAACTAGGAAACTAATCTCAAACCATGTGAGGAACGGGGAATGATTAGCAAAATAATTGTTAGGCATTCACATGAGGAGAGAAGGAAAGAAACAACTCTACTACCCTGTCCTACTTAGGTTTCCCTACAAGCCATTTAGCAGTGCTCAAATCCCAGCTCCCTGGGTGTCTTTCCCATTGGATGAACTCACCTAAATTTCTTTCAGTTTCTCCACCATCATATATTGATGCTGATTCTAACAGAACAATCCCCTAATTTTGTAAGATGATGGGAGTCAGAGAATCAAAAGTTACTTGCCCAAAATTATACAATGATTACCAGCAAGCTGGAACTAGAATCCCAACCTCTCTGACTTCTCCATCAGAGCTTTATTTTAGTACGCAGTTCTCACTCCACCCTGCATCAGAAGGAAGTAGAATGGCAGGAAAACTCTTAATCTGGGGAGTGTTGGTAAAGAGTGAGGAAAACTCTGAACTGGATATGTCTTTCATGTCATTATTCTTCAAGAGTTACTGCCAAGAGGCAAGAGGTGACAGAATTAAATAGAATATTTTGCAGTTTCATGAATTTTCCACTGGAATGCCCTGATGAACACCAGCTGTTTCGTCTTCTGGGTATGTTGAGATTTTCTTTTTTTTTGTTCAATGTTTACTGTATGCCTGCAATGTACAAGGGGTTGTTGTATTCTGCTGTTTCACTGGATTCGCTGGAGTTAAACAATACTTTCTAATTATAAATAGGGTGCATGTGGGTGATATTCTCTGTTGGCAGAGACCTATAACTAAAAAAACATGGGCTAGACCACAGGGAATCATTCTGAAACATGTTTTCCCTGGACAGCTGACCTACAGAGGCGCCATGGCCTATGAGATGTTGCTGCTGGAGAGATACTTGTCTCCTCAGTTTCCCCTCTGTGAGTAGGTGGAGGAAAAACACAGGCTTATGAGTCAGAGGTATGGGTTTGAATCGTAGTTATGCTGGTAACTTGGCATTTCACCTAGGACAAGTCATTCAAATTCCATAAGCTTTACTTTTCTCACTTGTAAAAAGGGTATGATGTCGTGCATCATAAAACTTTCATCAAAATAAAATGACATATTATAAGCAAAATATCATATACTACACCTGGAACATAGTATGTGCTCAATAAATTGTACTTTTGTTTTTACTTTCCTTTGATTTCAGTCCCCATCTGCCTGGCCAACCTGAGTAAAGACCACACCTGAGCTCTAAGCATGTGATACGGAGGACTCACATGCCATGGCCTGTGAAGGGCGCCCTCCCACTCTAGAGGCCTGTGCTGCTTGAACTGCAGGACAGCAGCTGCCTCCCCAGCATTGCCTGAGTCCTGCGATGGCTGCTTTCTGTCCCTCAGCTGCCATGACCTATCACCAAAAAGAGTCAAACCAACCTTTTCCTTGCCCAGGGTTAAAATTGTCCAGAGTCCCATTGGACTTGTGAACTGCCTTTCACTCCACTGGAGTAGAAAAAAATTTGCTTTTGCCAGCTAAATGAAATTTTCCAATAACAAGGTTGGTAGAGTTTCCCTAATTGCATTGCACAGTTTAGCATTTAACTCTATATTATTCTGTATCTTAACTTTAGGATTTTCATCTCTTCCCCTAATCAGATTGCAAACTACCTAGAAAGAAGAGATGTCTTACATTTCAATATTTGCACGTTGTGCCCAGCACAGTGTATTCAAGAAACACATTTTTTACTTTCCAGAGAACCAATTTGGGTAAAGACTAAATTTAAACCAAACTGAAAGAATTCATCATGTAGCATTGAAGAATTGGAGAAGAAGCTATAAAGACAGGTTTGGCCCAAATAGGTAATACTGGATGGACCTTTAACTTGTAGGTATCGGGGGTAACATTAAAGAGTTAAATGAGGAGAAACCGGAGCTGATCTTTGCCAGAATCTTTACCCACACTATTCTCCTCTACAGAACTCTTCAGCACTTTCTGTCAGTGGCCCTCACGTAGCATAAGCTGGTTTATTGGGCTAGTTATCATTTTACACATGTGCACTCAGCCTTTGAGGTCAAGAACCATGTTATGCTCTTCTGATCTTTGTACCCTGCATGTCTAGTACCATGCCAGCCACATTTTAAGCACTCAGTAAATGTAGTTGATGATGAGTGACTTATTCTACCATTGAAGTTGGGATGACATCAAGATGCCCACCAGAGATTGGAAATAAGACTGAAAGTTAAACTAGTAAAGCAGTTCTAAATGGATATGATCTGTTATCACCAGAAAACACTTTATAAAACATTATATTCTGAAAACAAAAGATCAAGGACAGAAAAACAAATGACTGCATTTATGGGTTAAAAAAAAAACTGGAGCTTAATCAATGCTAATATCTTAATTTGTTTTAAAAAATAGAATGAATGTGCAGACTCACAGAAGTTGGTGGACATGAGCTTAGAAAAAGTAGAAGGAGGGCTAGAGAGCAAGAACTTGTCAGTGTTGGTCCAGCATTGTCCCAAGTAGAGGAATTGAATGTGGCCTCTAAAATATTCTCTGATGTGATGGTGTTACTGTTCATTGAGCTGTCCCAGGGCCTGGACTAGAGTTTCTCAATTTTTATCTCTAAGCTACCACCTCCATTCAGGAAGAGACTGTCTAGGTCCTCCTGCTATACCCAGACTCTAGCATGGCACCTGGCATGTGATAGGTACTCAAATGATTATTGAATTAATGAATGTTTCTAATTTTTTAAACATTAAAACTTCACTCCTTTATGTTAACTTGAAACTAGAACTAAATTATATGTTACTAAAATCAAATTCAAATTATTCCAATTGAATATGTTTTTTCCATATTACACATTGTACCTCTCTCTCCCGGAGCTTCACCTGCTCTCCCAGGAAGGCAAAGCTTCCTCTCTTTCCAAGTGCCTCCCAAGGTCCTTTGGTGTGAGAGCCACAGTTGGGATGGTCCATCTGCTTTCCCCTGAACCTCTGCTCATGAAGGAACCTCTAGACCATAGCAGTATTTTGTCATTTCTAAGAGATGATGTATATATTTTCACACTTTTACTTTTATGACACTTGTAAGCATCTTCCAATGAGCACATTTAATGTGCTACTAGTTTTGTTTTCCAAAACATGGCAATTAACCCATGGTGTAAGCTAATTATCAGTAACACTTTAAAATTATAGAAATACAGTAACTCAGCTTCCTATGTGCTTTAGTAGCAAAAACAGGGGTCATGGATGGTAGTTATGTAAAATTCAGACACTGGAAAGAAATAGCTATTTTGCAAGTGAATAATTCAAATTCTTATTTACATATTCATCTCCTGTGAATTCTGTTATCTTGATTAAGCCCCCAAGAGAGCCATTCAAGTCTGTAGCAATGAGCAAATTAAGTTCCTAGTGATACATTCTCTGTTCCTCCCCACCAAATAGTAAGGCCTCTGGGCAACCAGACTTCTTCCTCTCTCATTGACATCTGGGTTTCAGCCTTCTCTAACCAAAGCATGATAGTGTTGAGTTTGGCCTAAAACTCTTCCATCATAAGTAGGCAAAGTGACAGGTATTTACCAGGGCCGCCACTTTGGAGTACCATGGGATCAGAAAATAGGTAACAGTATAGTAATTTTTTGACTCATAATCTGCTCAATGAACATTCAAAACATACTCTCCTACTCAAACTATCTCCAGATATCCCCCCATCTACTCATTTTTTTATTTTTCCACCTGGCTCCTGATACCAGATCACCAACACTATACATCCCACTGCTCCCATAATATTTGGGTGCCAGTGCCACCTCATAGAGTATTCCACATGCACCTTCATTATGAAATGCTTCTTCCATGTCCATTTTAGACCATGGAACAATAGTAATTAGCATCCTTTTAGCTATACACTAAAATTCCCAGTGGTACCATTTCTATATTTCTGTCACTCTTATATTTTGAATCCCTCTTCTAAAGACTCTCAGATTCACCCAAAAAGTACAGTGCTGGGAGCTTGACTATTTTAATCCTCTGGAATCTCTTTCCTGTAGTTAGGATGTAGGCTGAGCTGCTATTACAAAGAGACAAAATAATGGCCTAAATAAGACAACAGTTTATTTCTGTCATGGGACAGTCCAGAGGTAAGCAGCCTGCCACCCTGAATGCCTGGGTTCACATCTGGGTCCCAGACGACTGCTCCAGTCTGCACCATCCCCTCACCTCTGGGGTGGAGGAAAGGCACTGGGGAGATGTGAGTGGGAGTGATGACCACCAGTCCCTCTCCTCCTTCCCAAGCAAAGCTCGTGCATCCTGACTCTACCCAATCAAGTGTGCCCCTTCCTTAGTATAATACCAGAATAGTTAAAAGCCAGACATTTTTCTCTAAAGGGTTAGGATATTTCCAGCATTGGCAGCCTTTAAGAATATTTCTAGCCTTGGCAGCCTTGGCTGATCCCCTAATGTGTGGTCACTGCCTTCCAACCCATCAAGTTCTCCTTCTTCTGGCAAAGAGATGCCTTTGCCTCTTCTGGCTAAGAGATGGAAGGCCCATCTACTTAAAAATGCTCAGACTAATTTGAATCAAGCAAATATCCACAGCATTCCCTTAAAACTAATGAGAATTGGCAAAGGAGTGTGTAATAAAACACATACTAGGAAACAAATTTGTTTTATTTATTAATCATTTATTTGCATTTATGAATATATATGAATATATGCAAATAAATGAATAATAAATAATGTTCTATGCTCAGCACTGGGAATAAAGGTGTATTAGGCAGGCATGGTTCCTGTACTAGACATTTTCCTTGTCCACTCTCCACCTTTCTCATCCTCTGCTCCACCGTACAATATCAGTGGACATCCTTGCCCTCAGGTTCCCAGCAGAAATTGGGAGGGAGAAAAAAGAATGAAGCAGGGGTATCTGTGAAGCTGGCTCCTGTCTTGCCAACCCTGCTACATCCTTCAATCAAAGGGGAATGCTCCACTCAGGATGGTCCTCTGCACATGATCCTCTCCCTCCAGGTCCAGTGACTACTCCCTTCTCTCACCCCCTCAGGCCTAGCATGGGAATGTCTCACTCTTAGCAACTCTGGGGTACTGAACTATGCCTTGTGACGTTTCTGTGTCTTGCCCACCAATGTAACTGTCTCAAATATTAAGCCTTGGCAGTGTCCTTTGATAGTGTGCCATCTTTTCCCCATCTAATTCGAATCCCTGTTCTCAGGGAGCTTACGGTCTAGTGGGAGGGGACAGAAAACCAACAAACATATAATTACAAATTGTGGTAAGATTCATGAAGGAAATAAACTGGATGGTGTGGAAGAGAATAACAAGTTGGGGTCTAATTTAGATAGGATGGAGATGGCATTTAACCTCAGTCCTGGAGAATGAAAAGGAGCCAGAAGTAGATTCTAGGCAACAAAGAAAGCATGCACAGAGGCTTGAAGAAGAAGTTAGTATATTCAAGAAATTAGAGATTTTCAACACAGATGCCAAAACACACAATTGGGAAAGGAGTCTTTTTGATCTATAGCACTGGGAAAACTGGGTATCCAAATGCAGAATAAAATTAGACCCTTTTCTCACACTACATATAAAAATAAACTCAAAATGGATTAAAGACTTAATGTAAAACATGAAAATATAAAACTACTAGGAGAAAACACAGGAAAAGCTCCATGACCTTGGTTTGGGCAATGATTTTTTTTTAATATGACTCTAAAAACCCTGGCAACAAAAGAAAAATAGACAAATGGGAGTGCATCAAATTATAATATAAAGCTTCTGCACAGCAAAAGACACAATCAACAGAGTGAAGATACAACCTACAGAATGGAAGATACATTTGCAAACCATACATCTTATAAGGGGTTAATTTCCAAAATACACAAGAAATATATCTTACAACTCAACAGTAAAAAAACAAATAACCAAATTAAAAATGAGCAAAGGACCCGAATAGACATTTCTCAAAAGAAGATATACAAATGGCCCACAGGCAAATGGAAAAATGTTCAACATCACTAATCATCAGGAAAATGCAAATTAAAACCACAAAGACATAACCCCTCACACCTGTTATAATGGCTATTACCAAAAAGACAAGAGATAAGTGTTGGCAAGAATGTGGAGAAAAGAAAACCCTTGTACACTGTTGGTGGGAATGTAAATTAGTGCAACCATTATAGAAAATGTTATGGAAGTTCCTCAAAAAATCAAAAATAGAAGTACCATATGATCCAGCACTACCACTTGGGGGTATGTATTCAAAGGATGCGACATCAATGTGTTGAAGTGCTGTCTGCACTCCCACGTTCATTGCAGCATTATCCACAATTGCTGAGATATGGAATCAATCTAAGTGTCCACCAACAGAGGAATGAATAAAGAAAACGGAGTATGTATATATATGTGTGTGTGTATGTATACACATATACACATGCACACACAAACACACACACAATGGAATGCTAGTCAGCCTTAAAAAAGAAGAAAATCCTGTCATTTGCTGCAACATGGATGAACCTAGAGGACATTATGTTAAGTAAAATAAGCCAAGCACAGAAAGACAAAAACACTACATGATCTTACTTATACATGGAATCTAAAAAAGTCACTGTCAGAGAAACAGAGAAACGGTGGTTACCAGATGCTGGTGGGGGTGGGGAGATTGGGGATATGTGGGGCAAAGGACACAAAATCTCAGGCAGGAAGAATACATTCAAGAGACCTATTGTGTATCATGGTGACTATATTTAACAACAATATATAATATACTTGAAAACTGCTAAGAGTAGATTTTAAGTGTTCTCACCACAAAAAAATGATAAGCATGTGAGGTTATGCATATGATAAATAGTTGATTTAATCATTCCACAGTGTGTATGTATATCAAAACATCATGTTGTATGCCATAACTATGTACAATTTTTACTTGTCAATTTTTTTAAATCCATAATAGTAAATTCACAAGAAAGAAACATAAATGGTCAAAAAATATATGGGGGAAAAAAAGAAAAAACAAAGACCAGTATTGCTAAGTGGAATGAGAAAGAGTTGATAAACTCAGCAATCATAGAGACAGACTCTAAAATATTTGTTTATAGTGAGTTCTTACAGGAATTTCTCAGCCCTAAAAATTATATATGGGCTTTTATCACCCCTCTTCTAATTCCTAAACTATTAACATCTTAGTTTAGGTAGTATTTAGGGACATTTTAAATTGCCATGTGAACTGTGATTCTAGTAAAGTAAGAAGACATTTAGGGAAAATCTCACGTTAGCCCATGCCCAAAATACAGCTCACCCAAACACTTTGCCTCCACTGCTGCCCCTCATTACTTTTCCAATTGAAGACATTGTTGTTAATTCAAACAATCAATTAGCTAAAGCCCTCTAATGGCTCCCCTTCCATTAAGATCTGCTTGACAGGGATATATTGCTGGTGAATGTCCAGCCCCAGAATGTCATTTAAGAGCCCCATGGAGTTCAGCAATTTATAAACAGCATTTTAAAATGGGTGACTTTGGATAAGGACTCAGAGAACCTGACTTCTCTTGGTCCTGTCTTTAAAGAAAGGACCTTGGCTTGAGTCTCAGGCCCTGTACCATCCCCCCACCCCCATCTGTCTATTGATGGGATGGAACTATTAATAGAAGACCATAGGATCTACCCCAGCTCCGATGGTCTTTGAGGCTGGGTAGTAATCATCAGTCTTACTGGGAAAGATTTGGTCTCCTTAAAACAAAATATCTCATTCTAAACCACTCAGACCCAAGCTTTTATAATGATAAACCTCTCTCTCTATCTGCTCACTGTCTGCATTATTTCTTCATCTCTTCTGGTTCCTTACTGGGAAACAGCATAGAGGCCTCCAGCTCTCAGTAGCTACATCACTCACTCAGTCCAGTTGGAGAGAGTTGTGTCACATACGAATGCCAGCTATTGGCTGTGATGGTTAAGTTTATGTGTCAACTTGCCTAGGCCAGAGTACTCAGATATTTGGTCAAACACCAGTCTAAATGTTTGTTTGAAGGTATCTTTAGACGGAATTTAAGTTAATTAAGCATTTAAATCAGGAAACTTTGAGTAAGGGAGATTATCCTCCATAATGTAGGTGGGCCTCATCCAATCAGCTTTAAGAATAAAAAGACAGAGGTCCCCCAAGGAAGAGGGAATTCTGCCACAGAATGCCTTCAGACTTGAGTTGCAACATCATCTCTTTCCTGGGTCTCCAGCTGGCTGGCCTAGACAGCCGATTTTGGATTTCCAAGCTTCCACAATTGTGTGAGCCAATTTTTTAGGAAGTTTAAAAGGAATTTAAAATCTCCTCTATGAACCATTTTGTAGGCATTCAAATCCATACCTTTGAATCAATAGACTTCCTCTCCCAAAGATGCCACAACCTGGTCACTAGCACTAGTTGCTAATCTTCCCGAGCTACAGACTCCCATTTGTAAAATGAACATACAGTGGCTATTCTGCTGATTTTAGGAGACTGGCACAAGGAACATGAAAAAAATGTGAAACTACTGTATAAATGGCATGATTAAGCAATGGCAATGACATAAGCCTCATTGCATTTATTATAACTTGTATACATACACAATTAGGAAATCTAAGAAACCGGAAACACATCGTTTCTTAGATTGAGTTAAAGCATACCAATTTCTGACCAAAGTAGATGTTTCTACAATTGACTGATTATTGTAGAGAATTCTGCACTGTGCGTGGAGAGAGAGAAGAGAAAATAGTAAACATTGATTTTTTTAATAAAATAAAACCAGAGTTCACATTAATAAAATGGGATTAGTAAATGTCGTAAATAAATGTTTATCCCCTTCACTTAGGTTCTGTGAGAAACATATTATATAAGCTGCCTCAACTCCTTCTGGGAGTTATGTGAACAAAAGACTAAAAAGAAGAAAAGAAAGAGAGAAAATGTAGGAAACGATGAAGGGAGGGAGGAAAGGGGTTCTCTAAAGAGTGACACAGGCAACTACTGATAGGCTTATGGGAAAAGAAAAAAAGGGGGTTCCTATGGTCAAATAAATTTGGGAAATAATGAGTGAACAAAATTAAACAAGTCTCTTTAGTACAGGATTTCCTAGAAACATTTAGATGTTTATATCCACAATGAAGTGGAAGATGCAACCATGTGCATTTTTCTGAGATTTTTCTCTTTCTATTCTCTTTTCCTATTTTCTCAAAATTCTTTGACGATACTATTTCCCTCCACACCACCATCTTCTCATGGGATGAGCCAAATAGCTTGAGAAGCCATGGTGTACTGAGCAAAGTCCTAGACTAGACATCAGGAGTGCTAAGTTCCAACCTCTAGCCTGTCACTGACTCTTTGTGCTGTTTGGCAGGTCGCCCTACATTCTTTTAGCCTCCAAGTTCAAATGTGTGAATACGGTGATCACATCATCTAAGATCTCTCAGATTCCTTCCAGCTCAAATACTTCCCAGCTCAAATATTCTACAATTCTATGCAAGAAAATGAACAGAAATATATGGTATATCCTGAGAAATAACAAAGAGCATTTTGGTAAAAACAAAAGAACCCATATTTATACAGTCCTGTATAGTCTTTGAAGGTATTTCTTCCAATTTTTACTCACTTCACACAAGACAATAATATTTGTTATGCCCCTTTTAGAGGTGAGGAACACTTATAATAGGCTTCCCTGGCTCAGATAGTGTTTTCTTAAAATCCTCCTCCACTTGCTGTCAGAGTGATATTTCTAAAACTAAGTGTCTAACTCTTACTCAAAACCCTTCAATGGCTCCCTGTTGCTTCTATCAAAAGCTCAAGCACATTATTACAGCATGCAAGACCTGACTACCTCCCCAGCCTCTTTACTCATTGCTCCCTTTCCTTACTTTGTGTTTTGGCAACCCCAACTCGTTTATAATTCCCCTCTAAACACACACACACACACACACACACACACACACACACACACACACACACACACAGGGTTATAGGAGGAGAAAGAGTAGAGAGAGGAGTGTCGCTGGAACCAGACAGACTGAGGAAGTGCTCTGCAGGGTCAGTGACACCGTGAGGTCACCGCAGATGGGACTGGGACGCTTTGACAGTTAGGGAGCCCCAGTGGCATCAGGGCGGGCTCAGAAGTAACACCGGTGGCAGAAGCTATTACACGTTGCGGGGAGGAAAGAAACAGAGTGGGAGTGGGGACAGCTCGCGGACAGCCCTGGCAAGGAATGTGATCTTTGCAGGGAAATGAGCGATACAGAGGCAGCTGGAGGAGAGCAGAAGTAAAAGAGGAGTTTTTAGAGTGGGAGGTGATGTACTCGGGATCGTATTGATAGGTTGATAGGAACAGACCATGGAGAGGGAGACACTAAAGACAGGCAGGAGAAAGGACACCCTCAAGACCAGGCTCAGCTGGGTGCGAGAGCCTTCTCTGAGCAGCCCTGCCGCACACACACCCCCACCCCGGTCTCGGGGAGGGACGCCGCCTCCGTCCCCCCACAGCACTCGGTGCACACCCCTGACGCAGCGTCTGCCGCAGTGAATTAACATTCTCTGTTTACCGATCTCTTCGTCCCATGCACTGTAGCCACTTGTATGCCCTGCCCATTGCTGCCGTTAGCAATCACCACAAACTTAGTGGCTTACAACAACACAGCTTTATCTTAGCATTCTGGACAGCAGAAGTCTGAAGTGGGCCCAATGGCTAAAAGCAAGGTGTTGGCAAGATTGTGCTCCTTCGAGGCTGAAGACAAAAATCCATTTCCTTGCCTTTTCCGGCTTCTAGAGGCTGCCCTGGTTCCTCGGCTCCCGGCCTCTTCCTCACATGGCTCCGGCCTCTGCTTCTCCCACCACGTCTCCTCCTCTCTGCCCCTGACTCTCTGCCGCCCCCTTTTCCTCATAAGGACCCTCTGTCCACACTTCATACAGGGCTCGCTCTCGTGTGTTCTCCATTCAGTTTGCACAGCTACCTTTTTAAGGGGAAAATATTCTAATGTAGGGGAACGTGCACTAGATTAAAAATAAAAAGTGTACATTCGTAGTCTCGGGTTTCTCCATTTTCCAAAGGCTGAGGCATTTAAATGACCATGTTATATCCAAATGATAACGCTAGGATTTGAAGTCCTCTCTCTTCCCACTTCAGTGTGCTAATTCATCAGCCTACAGGTTGTTTCACTGTCTCATGATGGCAGGTCAGGGTCCCGATGAGCACTTTGTTATCAGTTAAGAGGGTGGGATGGAATGGTATTTGTAACAGTCTTAGCTTCTCCAGAGACTTTATTAATAGACATGGATTTACCTCATGAGGAACCCAGAAGAATTTATTTTCTCACTGAGTAACTTTCCTTTTACCTCATCTGATTTCCAACTGTTTATTTCCTAAGGGAAGAATAATCTGTGAACTTTTGGACCTTACAGTGCCAAACATAGGCCACACTTCCCTGTATTGTGCTGTTTGTGTAATTTCTGACATTGGCACAACCTCAGTCCGAATGAAGCTGTTCTGTGTCCTCTCTGGAAATTTCCTCTGGTGCTCAGGCTGCCTGTGGTTGGCTCTGCTGGATCACAGATAGTAATTCTGGCTGAGGTCACCATCACACTTTCTAGATTGTTAAGGCTTTGAAGGCATATCTCCCCAGATCAAACTCCCACCTCTGTTCCTTCTTTCTTTTGTACAGAATACCCTACCACTCACTGAAAATCCCCCTTAAAGATCGTCTTCCGGGAAATCCATCCAATGTCATTCTAAGCCAATAAGTAGATAAAATTTAAACCAGGTACTTGAGACAATTTATGTTTCTGTCAATACACATCACTCCTGTCCTCGAATCATTTTCACTTCAGTTCATCCGACTTTTAATAGTACATCCTAATATTAACTGTATTCTACAATGTCTAAAAACTTAAAATATTCAGGATAATCTTCAAGTATTTTATCATCGTGATAATCATTTTTATTTTTTATCATCCCCACAAATATGTCCTTTTTGTCCTGTATTTTTCATATCATTAATCTACTTTCCATCTACATTCCAACGTTGAAAAATTTAATTATTTTCTTCATCCCTGTAGGGAATTTCAGTTGTTTTGTCTGTCTAAAACCCCTTTTTCCTTTTCCAGGTAACTGCTTCTACCCTACTCAAAAAATAATGTGATTCTAGAGAAACTACCAATTACAGTGGCCCCTACACATATATACACACTCCCCCTGCCACAGAGCTTGGGCAAGTGACCAGGGCCAGGCCAGGTATGGCCTGGATATAGCCATGTGACAGGCTCATGAGCTTAGTTGAGCCAATTAGAATCTTTTGCTGTGATTTATATGCATTGGAACAGGGGGAGAGAGGTCCACTCATTCCTCCATGGTCAGTGAGCTGGGAAGATTTTCATTAAGCCAAGGGTCTGGAACAATGAATAAATCCCATGAAATTTATTCATTGCGTGGCCACATTGCATGGAGAAACATGCCATAGGAGATTACCATCAGACAAAAGAAAACAGAGAGAGGAGAGATAGAGAATCCTGGTGTCCAGCTGACCTTAAGGCCAGCCCCAACCTATTCTTTCTAGTTGCATGAACCAGTGAATCTCCTGTTTCCTTAAGATAATTTTAGTTGGATTTTGTTACTTATAATCAAAACATTTCCAACTAATGCCAGCTTTTCTCCCAAACCTTCTTGTTTTCTCCTATTCTACCCAGAATGTTTCACATAAATTTTACTTCTTCTTTATAGCTAATTTTAAACTCTAAATCATTTTTAACCAATACAGGATCCCCCCAAATCTATAATGGACAGAACAGAATTACATCATCTTTTTGGAGAATTAACAACCCAAAGACATATTGTTTCCCGGGATTGAGTTGGGCCTTCCTGGAAAATACAGCCTCTAATTCAGGTCTGTACCTTCTGGTATACAGCGAATGTTGAATACTAAGCACCATTATAATAATTGATGTACAGAAAAACTCTGGCTAACTGGAGTCCTCTGGATCTCTCTGAAGCCATTAGACTTCTGGAACAGCTCCAGTTTCAAAAATGGCTGAGAAATTTGAACAAAACTAAGCAGTTTCTGAGAACACCCAACATCAAATGAAGGCGCCACAAATGGACCTAAATTCATCCTGTGGTTACAAAATGGAAGAAATGCCCATACATCTCATTATCCAAGAGACACTAGTAAAATGACAGGAAATGTGAGAGTTAGAAAGATGGAAAGTAGGAAAAAAGGAAGAGAGTAATAAACATGAGTATGTGGTGGCAGCGGTAAAGATGGAGCTCAGATGTAGGGCCAGCACGGTGAGAGCAGGTACTCACTCCAGCACCGTGGAAGACGCTTGCCAGGGGAAGAGAGCGAGGAAGTGTGGCCAAGTCAGAGGGAGCCCGCGGAGGGTATCAGCAGGCCATGGCAGATCTTTACCCACATGTGGTGGGAAAAGAGGAGAACTTGCCTTATACCCCACACTTTTTGAAACATTCACAGGTCTCATCAAAGGCACGACAACTGGTACATAGGTTAGCAGCCTATGGGGGTGTCCCTTGTTTACTGCATCAAGGCAAAGCTAAGTGACAAGACTAAGCCTTAACAGGAACATTGCTGGCACCATATTGTAAACAAAAGTTTGGCATCTCAGTGAAGCCATTCCTTGATACACACACACATGCACACACACACATACACACACATACCATTGAATACTACTCAGCCATAAAAAAGAATAAAATGATGTCTTTTGCATCAACTTGGATGAAACTGGAAGCTGTTACCCTAAGTAAAGTACCTCAGGAACAGAATTGTACTCATTTATAAGTGGGAGCTAAATGATAGGTTTACAGGGCCATACAGAGTGGTTTAATGGACTTTGGAGACTCAGATGCAAGGGGAAATGGTAGGGATTGAGGGATCAAAAATTACCTATCTGATACAAGGGTACAATGTACACTGTCTGGGTGATGGATACACTAAAAGCCCTGACTTCACCACTGTACAATTCATCCATGTAGCAAAAAACCATTTGTACCCCCTAAATCTATTGAAATTTTTTAAAATAAAAAATTTTTTAAATTGCATTTTTTAATGAAAGGCAATGTGTAGAAATCTAAAACGTATTTGCTAATCTTAAAAGAGAAAATAAATTGTATGTACCCAGTTGCTCTCACTAGAACTGGACTGCAGTGCACATTTGCTTGCTTGTTTGTTTGCACAGCTGTTGGGGCTGTGGAGCATGGGCAAACGCACTGTTATGGGAAAGAAGTAACTCCCAGAGGCCTGTTGAGAAAGTGAGGCAAGAGGGCATTTCCCTTCTAACAGACAATAAGCTCGGGGCTCCGGCAAAAGCATTATGTAGTAGAAAAGCTTAAGATTTTCCTCTCTCCCTTCCCTTTGTCTTTCCTAAGCCATTGGTCACTTTTGTTAACTATGCCAGCCTAGCCTAACCAATGTCTTTTGGGAATTAAGGGAGGGATCTGTGTCTGCACCAGGACAAGTCAGTTCAAGGAAAGCAGCAGAAGCCATGAAAAGTTGGTTACAAGACAGCAAGAGGTGCTCAGGCACAGAAAAGTCATTTGGAACAAAATGACCAGCTGAGGGGAGAAGCCACAACTGGGATAGAGTTGTAGGGCATGTAGCATTCCTTGGGGATTCTCAGGAATATGTAAGGAGGGGTTATGAGAAGATACTATATTTTCTATTCATATGGAAAGAATGCTCACATTATTATTTATTGCTATTATTACTATTACTACTATTATTCATAGTAGTAGTAATAGTAAATATGGCCTTAAAGAGAACTTGTGGACATAAAGTTTCCATTGAAAAGCAAGGGGAACGTGGAAAAATGCAAGTAGATCTAGACAACATTGCTTATTTATCCTCTGTGACATTCATGCTCAGAAGAGGCAGCTACAACAATTCATCTAAGCATGCAGATATATATTAAAGATGCATCTTTCATAAATTGAATAATTTACACTACTTTTTTATGTTTTTGGCCATATAATGTCATAATTATCCTATTTCTGGTTCAATGCTCAATGGAAAATCATGTTTTGTGAATAACTGAAGTTGGCTGTATCATGTACATTCTTATAAGGGCTAATTTTTATTTTTTAAACCAAGATATGGCATCAGAAGGCTAAATATAATTGGGGGAAAGAATTATTAAATTACAACTCATAAGAAAAACTGCAAGTGGAAGAATATTTTGGAGATGCTTTCACTGTCAGTGATGCAGAAATCAGAGAAAAAAATAATTTGCACTCACATGAGAAAACATCTCATACACCAATAAAATATGAAAAAATTTTCTGTTACATAAATGCTATTATTGTATTAAAATAAGTTATTGCATGACTATTAGACCTTTATTTTTTTTTTAAGAAATGTAGCATTTTCTTATAGCAGTGTTACTTCAAATGCGTTCTGTAGCAAGCAAATTTCCTATTAATAGGTGTTGTATAAAAGGGATTGGTCACACATGAAGTATATGAAGTCATTCCTAAAGTTAGTTATATAATAAGAGGCAAGTCTAGAAATATGAAATCCAGAACAAACCTAGAGGATATTTTGGAACACGGGGAAGGCAGAACTTTTGCCTTTTTTTTTTCTGACTATTTTAACTGATTTTAGCTGGGCTTGTGGGTTCCTGTAATGAAGATCACTTTTGCAGTTAGGTGCAACCATATGGCCAAGCTCTGGTCAATGGCATATAAACAAAAGTGGTGTGCACAACTTTGGAAAGTGTCCTGAAAGGGAGAAGGCATGATTTTTTCCTTTCATTTCTTCCCTGATCCAAATCTTTAATTTTCTAATATCTAGCTTATCTCCATGAGTTGATTATCAATATTTAAATGTGTCACCCAAAAAAGACTTTCTTAGAAATCTACATGCCCCAAAACCCAGGCCAGGAAAGCAAGACAGTGATTTACTTTTCCCCTTGTATTTGTTAGGATTGAGTTCAGTGTCTTGTGGAAGAAAACCTAACTTTGGTGGCTTAAACCAGAACATCTCATTAGCTGCTGTAAAAACTGGAGGTCAGCATCCAGGGCTGGTATTTGTCAGAAACCCAAGCTTCCTCCAGTTTCTTAGGTGCCATCACTATGGACATTGTGAGTGGTTCAAAGTGTTTCTGAAGCTCCAGTTTTTGACCACATCAGTCAACAGTCATTTCTTTTTCTCTGGGGCACCAGCATGGGACAGATTCTGCAAGACTCTGAAGCAAGTTATATATCATGGCCCAGACTGTTTAGATTCTTCCTGCTTTGGGCTCTTCCAACTATCCATATTTATTTCCCTGCTTTCCTCCTTTAGCAGTTAGCAAAAGTTTTTTTACATTGCATCGGGCAAAACTGAAAGAACAAGGACTTCTTGACACTTGCACACCTGTGTGGAGGTGACAGTAGAAATAAGTAAGAAATCACCCTTACTAAACAAACAACACCTTTCTAGAACAAATGTTTTGTAATCTTCCCTTTGCTATCCTGAAATAAAATTCAGAGACAGTATAACCTATCTTCACATAATAAAGAAATCAATATAGTCCTCAAACTATATTATAAAAGAAAAATAAAAGGAAAGCAGTTAATAATAAAGTAATTTTTTCTTATGTAAATGCTCGAATATGATCACACTGAAATACAAAAATGCTCCTACATTGTCAAAATGTTCCCTGGGGAATGTGTAGTATACAATGCTCTACATGATATGGCACTTGCCTACCTTGGAAGGTGATAAAACTTCGGGGTCAGAATGATATCTCTTCCTTCCCTGCAGGGGTTCTCCTCCCAGAGACAACCTTGAAGTTCTTGGTTTTATTTTCTTAAGAAATGTAGTATTTTCTTACAGTGGTGTTAATTCAAATGTGTTCTGTAGAAAGCAAATTTCCTGTTAATAGGTGTTGTGTTAAGGAAAAATTATAGTCTAATTGTTTAAGAAACGTTAGTTTAAACAAAACTGATTGCTTTTTTTTCTTGCTCTACATTTCAGAATCTCAGAGATATCAATGTGCACTGTCAATCTAATTACCAAGTGTGTTTCATCACAGAATGCTTTCTCACTGGAACATCTCTTGGGTCCAGTTTTTCATGAAAGAAACTTAGAAAATGCTGCCTTCAACCCTGTCAGAGTGCATCTACACAGAGAAGAGAGGCTTTTTGGAGGATCAGAAATGCACTTGCGCAAGAGCAGCCTTTAACTAATTCATTTTGCAGGGAAGTGGCTGTGTAAGCTGCCCTGGAAGTCATGAATTTCACCATGTGTCACTTGACTTTCACGAGCGGGAAGCAAATGAGTAAAAACCATCTGACATCAGAGATATTTTCAAAAAAGCACAATTTTAATGCTGCTAGTGGTACTGACATGTATTTGAGCTCATACTTTACACCACATGCCTCTATAGCTATTTTAACAAGACATCACAGAAATTATCTTTCCATAATGGTGGCAATGGGGCATTAGAAAAGTATATATGTTGTTCAGTATCTTTAAAGAGTATCTTTTAATAGTAGTATCAATCAATGACATTTATCATTTCTGAAGCCCCAATTTTGCATAATGACAGTTTTACAATCACTGTTTAATTTCATCCACACGACACCTCTACGAGCTATCATCAGTCCCATCTCACAGACAGAGAACCTGCAGCTCAGCATCATTAAGTGCCAACGTCACAGAATTTTTTAGTTGCAGAACTTGGACACAGCCCAGGTCTATCCTGCTCTAAAGCCCATGTTTTTTCCACTGTCTCTCTTAATCGAGGGAAAAATTTTAGAACATTTTCCATTTAAAAAAAATCAGTTACAGCAATTACAAGTTAACCATCAACTATCAGGAAAATAGCCAGAGTCACTCATTCCTTGAGGGTGCCATAGTCCATGGTTTAGTGCACAGATTTTAATTGACAGACCTACTCTGAACTGCTAAAAAAGTTTATAAAGTCTAAAATACCATCATGTTTTTCTTCCTCCCTCATTGTCACCTGGTTTAAACTTCAAGGTGTGTTCTTTGAAAACCACTTGTTTCCAGTGACTCATTTTGAAATCACTGATTTCATCTTCCTGGCTCTTTGCAAAGCCAGGAAGAGAGATCAACACCACATTGTTTTCACCTTCAAACACATTTGCCCTGTAACCAGAAGAATCCAGAACTGTTATTGTTAATTCATTGAATAATATGTTCTGGTTTCATCTTTTCACAAGAACAGAAATCCATTCTCAGAATAGGGCTGCCTGCTTGCCATCTGCTTCATCCACCAACAATTTTCAATCATTTGGAAATGATTCACTTATTCAGTCAACACGCATTCACTGAGCATCTACTTTATACCAGACACTGTTCTACATTCTGGGAATACAGCAGTGAGACAGATGCAATCTTTGCTCCTTGGAGCTTGTATTCTAATGGGAGGAATAAAATGATAAACATATAAATAAATAAATAAACGTGATCATTCTAGATACTGAAAGGTTCTATGAAGAAAAATAAAAGCACGGAGTGACTGGAGTGGAAGATTTCATTAGGTTGGGTGGTCAGGAACAGCCTTCCTAAGGAGGAAACATGTGAGGTTAGATCAGAAGCGCAGTAAGGAGGCAGCAATGACATGATTTGGAGGAAGAGAGTTCCAGGTGGAAAGAAGAGCATTAAGATGAAAACAAAATTGGAGAGGGGCGGTGGGGAATAGAAAGAAGACAGATGCAGCTGGAAATTGGTAAGGGAAAAGAAAAATAATAGATAAGGTCAGAGAGGTTATCAGGGCCCAGAGCCTGTGGTAGAAAATTTGAATTTCATCCCAAGTGCAGTGAAAAGACTGAAGGATTTTGAAGGATTTCGAAGCTGCAGTTTGAAGAGTCAACTACGGGCTGGCAAAAATGGAGCAGAATGACCAGTTAGGGGTGACCGCAGTAGTTCCGGGAAAAAAAACAATGCTTGGACAGGCTAGTCCCCTGAAGATGGGGGGAAGTGAATGTCTTTCATGATGGGATTACCAGAATTTTCTGATAAATTGCATGAGGGAAATAGGAATGACTTCTAGAATGTTGTCTAAACAACTGGACTGATAGTGGTGACATTTTGATATTTTTTTGAACTGGAGAAGACTAGGAGAGGCATAGATTTGAGAGAGGGATGGGAAATCGAGTGAAGTATTGAACAGGTTAACTTTGAGATTCCTTTCAGTAATCTAAATAGAGACGTCAAAGTAGTCAGCTGAGTATACAAGAGGTCAGAAATGGGGTCATAGCTGGAGATACATAGAGCATTTCATAAGACCCTTGCAAAATGATACTCTGGCTTTGAAACATAGACATTCCCAATTCTCCATGTATAACTGCTCTGCTCTTAGAATTAATACTCCATGAAAGTATCTAGTTTCCATCTGGTTTCCCTCTAACTGGGGTCTTTCTGACCTCTCTTCCTTTGTCATCAGTGTCTTCTTAAAACACAAATAGAATAGGCACCTAAGCCAAACTGAATGAAATTGCAAATATTCTTATAAGGTTATAACATGCATTCTAAGATAATCTAGGTGACGTCTGTAGAATTCTTAAGAAGGATCTCTTCTAGCCACCAGGCTGCCCTCTGGACCATTTCCCCAGCCTTCACCTCTTCTTTATCCCTCCCCAACACATACACTCTTTATTTTCCCTTTCCAGGTACCTATTTTCCTTCCTATTATTTCCTGTAGAGTCTTTTTTTTTTTTTTTTTGAATTTATAAGTTTATTAGAGTTCTAGAAATTTTTAGTTTAGTCCATTGATCTTAAAGTTATTAGAAACCTGTATTTAAGAATACTTATTAGACAAGGGCAATGTACGTAACCTTAACATTTGTACCCCCATAATATGCTGAAATAAAAAAAAGAAAAGAAAAAAAAGAATACTTATTAGAGTCTTTTCCATGAATCCGATTGAAAAAGTTTTTAGAGAAGAATCAAAGTCGGAGGACAGAGATTTGGAATAGTCATGGTTAAAAATCTGACAAAAGTTCATTATAATCAGCAGTTGGTAAGAAAATCTGGTTATTTATGTGATATACAACTATTTCCTGTAGAGTCTTGATTTCAACCAACAGTCAACTAATCAACCCTTGATTGTTTAAAGGTTTACTCATCTGTAGGTATATTTGCTTTTTAACTGGGAGATTGAACAAACAAAAAGTCTTAAAGATCAAATAAACAACTTTTTGATGGAAAGATTTCAGGTAGAATCTCTCCAATCTTGACACATGGGCTGGTTCCTTTCCTGTGACCTGTGCTGTCTATTGCTTTTTTCATCTTTTCATCTTAAAAATTCCCTTCCCCAGGTAACTGTGATGCATGCTACAACATAGATGGACCTGGACGGCATTATGCTAAGAGAAATAAACCAGTCACAAAAAGACAAATGCTGTATGATTCTACTTATATGAGGTATCTAGAGTAGCCAAACTCTTAGAAACAGAAAGTAAAATGATGGTTACCAGAGGTTGGGGGAGGGGGAAAGGAAGAAATGAAAACTCATCATTTAAAGATAATAAAGTTTCAGTTTTGCAACATGAGAAAGTTCTGTAGATAAGTTGCACAATAACGTGAATATACTTAGCACTACCAAACTGTACACTTAAACATGGCTAAGGTGGTAAATTTTATGCTATGTTAAACCACAATTAAACATTCAAACAAAAATTTAAAGCTAAAAGAGCAAGATAGGGAGATTTGAAGCATGGAGGAGATTTAATGCACTATGGCTGTGAAGATGGGGAAAAACACACGACGAGGAATTCAGGTTCTCTGGAAGAACAGGAACCTAAGTCCTTCTAACGTAAGAAACTATGAGAAACTGAATTATGACAACCAGAAAGGACTTGGAAATATAGTTTACTCCAGATCCTGCACATAACAACCAGACTGACACCTTGATTTCAGCCTTGAGAGACCTGAAGCAGAGAACCCGGTTGAGTCATATACAAGTCTGTGAGATAATGTATGTATATTTTAAGCTACTAAAAATATTCCCTTTTTTAACCTCAAACCTCTCCTTACCATGAGCTACCATCCCATCTCTTCTTTCCTTTACAGCCATACTATTTGACATTCAATGTCTACTTCAGCTCTTCTATTGACTCTACTTTCCAAACAAATATCAATGACTTTCGTCACTTCCCAATTCTGATGGGCATTCTGAAGTTTTATTTTTGTGACATTTCATGCTCCTCACTACTTTATTCTTATGAAACATTTTCCCTCCTTTGGATTCTGTAACTTAGTCTTCTGGTTTTTCTCTTAACCTCTTTTGCTGTTTCTTCCCAATCTCCTTTGTAGATTCTATTATCTCTAATTAACTCTCGAATTTGTTGTCCTCCAGGGCTCTGTTATTTACCTAGCTTTTCTGCTCCATGTACTCTCCTTGGAGAATTTCATCCACATTCACAACTCTTAGATACATATGTATTATTAACTCCAAACACACTTCTCTGGCTTGTACCTCTTGTCTAAACTCCAGATCTATATACACAACTGCATATGGGACATCTCCACTTAGAAATCCCAAAGACTTTCAAATTCATTATACCCAAATCATTCTTTCCTTACTAAATCTGCACCTTTTCTTTCAGTTGCCATCTAGATGAGTATCAATCTTCCCAACTTAGTCACCCAAACTAGAAGAAAATAGGATTGTCCATATTCCTCTTTGCCTCTCAAAACCCCTGCTACAATCCAGCCACTTACCCAATCCTAATAGATTCAAACTCCAAAACATCTCTTAACTCTGCCCCCTTCTATATCTACCGTTAGTTTCTTAGTTTGTGCTCTAATCACTTCACATTTTATTATTGCAATAGCTTCCTGTTTTTCTGTTTCCTGAATGGCTGCCCTATTTTCAGTTTGTCCCACTGCAATTCATTTTTCACCCCAAAGTGATCTTTCTAAACTGCAATTTCCTTGATTAAACTCCTTTAATATAATAGCTTTGCACTTCTTCATGATAAAACTCAAGTTCTTTTTCTTAGTATGCAATGCCCTACGTGATAAAGCACTTGCCTAACTCCCCAACTCCTCCTCCCTCTAGGTACCTTTTACTTGGGACATACTAAATTACTACAAATTCAATAACATGTCAAGCTGTTTCTCATCTCCATCTCTTCGGATATATTGTTCCTTTTTTCCATAATTCACCAGCTCATTCTTTAAATTCCTGAAAACCTGTTCTGATTACATGGTTGCACCTAGGTGTCCTCCTTTTCCTGTTAAGATTCTACCCTGTACAAAGCAATAGTGCTGTCTTTTCACAGTTCCCACTGATAGTGGTCCTTGGTCTTCTCTGACTCCACCATTTGAGTGTATCCTCCTTGAAGATAAAGAGTGAGCTTTATTGACCCTGGACACTTAATATTTAACAGAATTTCTACACTATAAGGTACTGTAAGGTACTACAACTATATCTTAATGCATGCATGTATGAATGAATTATTCATTTTATTCATTGCTCATTAAGAGCTGAACATATTTAGAAAATGATACCAACACAAAGATATTATGTTTGCCAGCTTGGTAATAGTAATTACTATTATTTGCTATATTCTGGGTGCTATGCCACTTTATGTTTATGATTTCCTTTATGCTTAGAATACTCCTAGAATATTTACAGAGATATAAATACTATTAATATAATATAATTATACCCATATTTTAGATGAGGAAACTGAGGCATAGGGAAGTCTACTAATTTGCCCCAAAATCCACAGATAAGAAATCAAGATTAAAAACCAGATCTTTTTGACTCCACTACACTAAACTACTAACCATACAAAATGAGCTGCATAGACAGTCTAGATTCTGAAATACTCTTTCCTACTGTCAGACCAGACCAAAATGTTAGTTCAGAAAATTGTCACCATACCTATATATGGCAAATATATGAAAACTTGAATCATAATAAAAAATTAAATCAATATTTTTCTTTCTTTTTCCCCCAACAAAAATTCATGTGCACATCTGGTCAAGTAAGCAAACAGCTATCCTCCCAGCTATTCTAACACTCGCGCATGTGTGTTCAAATGAAATACCATAAAGCAAGTTTCAGACTATATTTTGAAAAGTAGCTCATACTTGGAATTTTTAATTTTAATTAATTTTTAATTTTTAATTAATCATACTTGGAATTTTTAAATTTTGTGGCAGAATGTATCAAAATTTCTGGCACATAGAAGGGGTACAATGAATTTGTCAAATGCCTCATGGGTGAGGGGGCTGGTCAGGGAGGAGGCAGCAAACTGAGCATTTGACTCTGAGCACTCACTGCAGTTCCAGCTTGGTAGCATCACTTTGATCTCTTACTTATCTATCTTGCTGCCTTGTAAGATTTTATTTGGGAAAAGAAGTTTCACTTTAAATGAAGCTTGAAAGCCATTTAAATTATGAAAGTGAATTTTCTATGACTTTGTGCATTAATGGATTTTCCCAGGAAATTTTCCTTTTGGGACATTTCCTTTTGGACCCTCCTTGTCCATCTGCTACTTGAAACAAGTCTCTCTTCTTTTGGTAGTCAGATTCTGTTGAGTTTGTTGAAGACTACAAGCATGAAATATAAAATAGTTTCATCCAGTTTAATTGTAATGCAAGTTTAAATGTAGGCACAAATATTACCTTTGAATTGTATGAGTAGGATTGTCAAGTGAGTTAGAACACTGAATAGGAGCTCTAAAGTTACACTGGCTGTGTTCACCTCCTCATTCTGCTACTTTTTAGTTACATGACCTTAGACAAATTATCTGTAAAATGAAGCTAATAATAGAAGCTACTTTATAGTGCTATGGTAAGAATTAGCTGAGTTAACATATGTAAAGGCTCTTTGAAGAGCCCCTAGCACAGAGTGTGAGCTCAATCCTTGACAGTTGTTAGTAATACTATTATGATTACTTATGCATGAGCATCCCAAACCTTGGATGCCTGGACATTATCCATAAGGGCCAGCTTTGCTCCTAGCCAACCCCATAAAAATGAGAGCTCTGTGATTTCCTCTCTTTAGCAGGCTGAAGCAACACAGCATACATCTGGTTCTTGCCTCTATGCAGACCCACCGGCAGGGTTGCAAATTCTTGCCTGACCAGTCACTATAGGACCCAATTGCTTCAGAACCCAGAAGATTCCAGAATAATGCTCATCTATCTTCTCTGCCATATATGTGTTATTCCCTGCCTAGGGTCATGAAGTTGTAGCACCTTTATTTTCCTTTGGGATCTTCCCTTTGTCTTCTCTATTGGACCAGGGGAGGATGGGAGGTATCCCTAAACCTTGCTTTTGTTTTACTTATATTAGGTTGCAAAGCTGAGTAAGACATAGCCACCATGGAAGACTTTCAGTTTAGAGGGAAAGACAGACCACTGAAACTATGATTACAATAAAAGTTTAAGTGTTGGTGTAGCAGTGGATAATTTTTTGGAAGACACTAATGATTTCTTTTTTTACTCTTCTTGTATGAGACTGTCCTCTACTAAACCAGATGCATTTTTTTTTACCTCCAGGAAGATTTTATTAAAACTAGAATGCAAAGAAAGAGCCACCATTCAGCTTTTGATTTGCAGAAGAGGAGCCCATGGCAAAACTGTAGTCATGAAAACCAGGATTTGCTGAGAAATAAGTTATTTCTAAAGTTGAATAGCTTCTCTCCCCATACCAGGAGCAAAATTTGGAATTTGAAGCATGCAATTTTACTGTATGCTCTAGATTGAGAGAAATTTAAGTATTACAACTTAAGGGAAGTTGCCATGTACCTAACCAGTAAGAAGGAAGTAGAAAGAACTTCTGACTTGAGAGACAGAAGTCAGACAGAGGGATCTAAAGGTGATGAGATGAGAGAGAGGATGATCATGGGTCCCTAAGTAGAGCCCCAGCACAGGGGCCATGTGTAGAGACAGGAAAGTTTTGCTGCAATTGGGATTGCCACAAAAAAAAAAAAAAGAAAAGAAAAAGAAAAACAGACACATTGAGGCAGAACCCAGGAGAATCCATGCTAGTGCCCAGGCTGTTTTTCCAGGCTGTCCAAATGAGCCTTGAAGCAGTACAGCAACAAAGAGTGGAGGAAGTGTCAGCAGAAACTGGGCTGATACGGAACAAATACTCTCCCTTGGTGCTTATATGATGTAGAAGAAATCCAGAAGCTCCTGGAATGTGGATCGTGAGTGCTGGCTGGTGAGCTTACTAGAGGCAAAGACAGGCCAAGCTGCGGATGGGATGGAGTCACTGAGAATCTGAAGCACCAGCAAGAGCCAGCCTGGGGCCTGATCAACAGGAGCGGGTGGCCAAGCTCTTTGGGAGCCATCACCATGTATCACCACTCTGGAAGGACAGAACCTGAGTTACAACAGCCAGATGCTCAGTGGCAGCTTTAATGTAAATACAGGCTGCCTCCCAAAGACCAGGCGAGATGAGCTTATCCAGAGCGCCAGACGCAAGGAGAAAAGCACAAAATGTCAGTCATTCACCTCTTCACCACTTCTACACACCATTAGTTCAGCAAACCTCACCCTGCTCCCAGACTCCATCAACTCCCTGGAGAGGAGAGTTAGAACATTTGAAGTGTCTGGTTATTTATCCAAAACAGACAATTACCTTGAAATTGAAAAGTTTATGGTTTTTTAACATGGCCAGAAATTCCAGAGCAAGATGAAATCAGTCACCAAAAAATTGAAAAGTCATACTCTGGCCCATCTGCATTGCAGGTTATCAAATTTGACCCCTCTCTGCATATAACTGAGTGTACACAGTGCCATGGAAACCAAGTCAATTTTTCAGACCATGGAATTAGAAAAGGCTTCCCAGAGGAGTAATATTGGAGGCAAATGTTGAAGGGCAAGCAGGAATTAGCCAGCTATGAAGAAGCTGAATGTATTTCAAGAAAAGCAAAAAAAACCATGAGTCAAGGGTCATTGGTCAAATTAAGTATAGCATGTTCAGAGAAAGCAAAGTTGTCTTAGAAAAAGGACAAAGTTTAGGTGCAAAGAGAAATCAGATTGAACAGGTAGGCTGCCTATGGCTGTGAAGGTTACGTCTTGCAAGGGCCTCTGAGTGCCTGAGAGCTAAAAGACAGCCTGTGTCCTGCTCTCCAAGAAGGATGTGACTATCCTTTTTATTTATTTATTTATTTATCTTTCCTTGGGGCAAGTCTTGGTTCACTAGCTGAGCCTTAAATCACCAGGCTTCCTCTGCCTATAGGAGATGCCATCTCAATTTTGCTCAAAGGCATCATGTAAATTAGCAGGGAGCCTTTCAATATAGTCAGATTAGGGAAGGCCATGCAAGTTACTGTAAAGAATTTGGACTTTAGGTAGGAACAATGAAGAGCCACTGAAGGTTTCTGGGCAGGGATATGACATGACAAAAGAAATTATTCCAGCAGCAGCTGTATGCAGGGCAGATTGGAGCCGAGAGACTCAGGAAGTTAATGCAGTTGTCCAGGCATGAAGCAAAAAGAGAGATTCGATGGTATCCATGGTAACTGAAAGGGAAAGATATGAAAATTATTTTGAAGGCAGAAACAACAGGACTTGATTACTGATTGGATATGAGTATATGGAAGAGGCGGCAGTAACAAATGACTCAGGGGTTTTGAGTTTAAGAAGCTATGAGAATAAATCTGAAATAGGGACGCTAATCAGGACGGCGGCTGCTTTGAGGGAGAAAAGAGAGAGTTGGGTTTAAGGCATGTTGAATTTCACATAATGATGAAATGTAGAAATGGAAATGCTCTCTACACATTTAAAAGGGCAGGACTCAGGCATTTATCCTTTTTTCCTCCACTGTTTTTGTTCTTCCTCCATGATGTTGAATGCATTTTAGGCTCTTTCTCTGAGGGATGTTTTTGGGGAATAAATTTATCACTTCCCTTACTTTTAGTAAACTGTGAAGATCATCATCGACCTTGTCTTCAAGTTAATACAAAGTATTATTCAACACCTATTTGTGTTTGTCACTTTGTAGACACAGTTCACAGTAATGGATTCTATGCCCTTAAGAGATTTTCACTCAGAGACAGCCAACATTTGCAGGATCAATATATAGAGAACACAAAGAGTAGAATAATCACTGAACAATGCCGGCATAAGATTAAAAGTAGTATTCATTCGCTATGGGAAGAAGCAAGGAAAGAGGAAGGACACGGTGCTAGGTAAGACCAGTGGTGGGATACCAATGGCTGGAGATAAAAAGAAAATTGACTAGAATTATTCCTGTTTTGGGCAGGGCTAATTTAAGTCATCATCTCCCTAGGAAAGGAAAATGGATTTGAGATGCTCATATAATAATAATTACTATTTTCATTCATCTAGGACTGAATAATACATTATGCCAATTACCTCATCCTCTCCATGGATTTCATGGACTTCTCTATGCAAGACCGTGTAGCTATTCTTCAGGAAAGCTGAGCCTCAAAATCATATTTCTAGCACACTGGATTAAAGCACTTGAATGTAGATGAGAAAAACCACAGTGTTTCATGAGGCAATTCAGCTACTTTTTAAAAAGATCAGCATGTAAGAACCTAAAAATATTGTTGTTGAGGGCAGCTTCTTCAGTCAGATCTTCTTCCCTGCCTTTTACAAACAGAGGCTCTTCTGTTTGAACAATCCCAAGGGCAGGCTGCTCCTCTCCGCCCATGTGAACAGCACATCCCTTCCTTCATACATTTCTGTTTGCCTCAGCCAAGATGTTCCTGGATTTCACAAAGAGGAAGTTGTTTCTTGTGTGGAGCAGTGCTGCTGTGAGTCAGTGTGAAAACACCTGCCTGCCATATCACCTCGCACTATCTTAGAGAGGAGGGTCAACTCTCATCAAAGAGAGAGAGAGGACGCAATGGCATGTTTTCTCTCTTGATTTTCCACATTATTAATTTCCATTACAGTTTAACACTGTAGGTCCAAATCTGGGCTTGTGGTGAGGTGATCTGGTTCATGCTTTTGGCCCATTGATGGGAAAGTTGTTTGACTTTTATCCCAGAGTTTGCTCTGCTGTGAACAAGAGTTAGTGAGGCTTAGATGGATATTGAGAAGATTAAAAGCCTGAATGCAAGATGGTGCCTTATGGACATAGGCACTATTCACAAAGTCTGGCAGTGCTAGTGGACTTCCATTCACACCTATGGAAAAGTCTCCATTAATTTAAGTTTCTCTGTTGTAGAAATCAAACATCCACTTTTTACTTATATAACATGTTTTCTTCAAGTTTCCTTTAAATTTGTCACCATACTAAATAGAGGGACTTTAAAAAAAAAAAAAGGATCTTTATCTTTTGCAGCTACTTCAATGTATGAAAGCTTGATTTCTTTGCTACCCACACAGTTTCCTCTGGGGCCTTAGCCTTACCAGTAGTCTATGACTCACTGCTTTACTTTTCATAAATAGATGCTAAATACCGTCCCTGATTCTACTGGAAATGGCAGATAAAAATATTCAAGGAAAAATTTTAACTAATGCAGTTAGATTTGAACTAGCAATCAATTTCCCACCTCTCTTTTTTTTCCTCCTTCTCTTTCTCTTCTATTTTCTACACACCAACCTGCTTGTCATAAACAGTGGTTGTCAACCTTTGTCAGATAACACTGTTCTCTTCATTTCCTATCCCCCAAAATATACTGTAAAGTGTTTTTACTGGGAGAAGGATGAGCAGTCTTTGGTCCTCCTCTCCCTTTCTCTCTTATCCTTTATTTTTCCATTCTCCCCCACACTTCAGTTTTTCCTCTCCTATATATTCTCTTCTCCTCATACCTAGGTCAAACAGGTATCACTATTGACCCTAGAAAAAGTTAGTTCCTCCTGCCAGAGACCTAGCTGAGTTGTCATCTTTCTTGAATGCAAAGATCCCTCAGAATCATCAAGGGCCAGACTCAAGGAAAATAAAGATACCCAGGATAATGTCAAGCCAGGTTTGAGAACAGACCCTGGAGACAATAAGGGTATTGTCATTTCAGTTAAAACGATAGCCTGAAGGTAGCAGTAGAAAAGAGACAGAGAGCATGCATTGTGCATAGATTCCGCATTCTTTTAAAAGCCTCATTGGAAGATAGTTTCTCCATAGGACTCTCACTTTCTGCACATCTTGTAATTAGAGGCACTGACTTTTTTTGTTCTGGACTATCTATCTTTTCAAGGATGTTTGTACAGAAAGTTGCCTTGGAATATATAGAATCTACCTCCAGTGCAAAGGGTAGGCATGCTTACTGTCCACTGTAATGGATCTGTGGCTCCTGGTTTCAGAGTTCTCTCCTGTCATGCAACCTACTCCATGTGCAGGTGTCACCTGGCCTTCTTGATGTCACTCTGTGGAAATTGAGGCTCAGGGAACTACCACAAGAAAATTCTGATGCTTTACCTATTGCTGCTACTCAGAGTAATAAAGTCCTTTGTTTCTGACTTGGGAGCTTTCTGTTAGCAGCTATGAAACTGTAGCAGGCCCACATATTAGCTTACAAGCAGGGTAAAATCTCAACCCTTCACAGTTCTTGACTATTTCCAGACATTATGATTTTTAGGCTGTCAGTAGGAATATTAGGCTGATAAAAACTTAGGAGCTGAAATTTCTTCTCTATCAACATTTTGAGATAATTAAATGCACCAACCTCCCCCACCATTCCCCCCTCCATCGAATCTAATGTACCTTTTTAACCACAGTAATGATGGGCTCTAATGGCCCATTTATTCAGCAGAGTGGATTTCCAAAACCCATTTCCAGATTACAGTTTGTGTGCCAGGATTACCTTTGTTTTTATTAATAGAGAAAGGAGTTGAACAGCTGACTTTTCAATCACTTAATCAACAAATGCATCCTGAGTAGCTTCTTGTTACTGTGTTAAGTGCTGCACGAAGTAGCTTCAGTTCTCAAAGCATTTTAACTTCCTTCACACCAATAAAGAAAACTTCCCTATAAAAAGAACCTAAATGTCCAAGCCACTCATTCAGGCAGTAACTAGGAGAAACATTTTTATAAGTCTTTAAAAATGTTCTCTCTAGTCTACCCTTCTCCCAAACAGAAAGGTAACCTCAGGACCCAGACTTAATACCCTTCTGATGTTTAAAAACCTCTGACCTTCAGGAAACTCAAAGACTAAAGAGTCCAGCCCTATCAAGCCAACATCCTTTCGCTACCACTGATTTATAGTAATAATAAAATAAAACATTGCTATCTGTCATTTCCAGTTAATTCAATTCATAATGATGATTATTTATTGAGGGAAAGAGAGCAGTATGAGTCATGGTGAGGCTTTAAGAGCTGGGAAAGGAGCCATGTGAATACACACACAGACACACACACACACTTTCACGTCAACTTGAATCATGGCATTTTCTAAACAATGGTGTTCAGATGATAAATGCATTTTACAGTTCAACAAAAACTTAATCTATCACCTATCTTCAGTCCTTCACCTATCTGAGCCTCTGTGTTTCCTTAATTCAGTCCAGAATTTAACCTCCAACCCAACACAGTACTAACCACCTCAATTTCAACCACAGTCTTCAGAGAGAGATTTAGGAAAACGGGTGCAGCTTGATTATGGGGTGGGGTGGAGATAAGTGTGTTCTACTCCCCCGGTACCCAGCAACTAGCCATTAAGCTGGTGAAGGGCTTATAAGGGATAGGATAGTCTCGGATCTTGCATCCTTTCTGTGGGGGTAGAGGAGCCCCAAAAGTTGTTCTGCTTTCTGTGACCTACCCCGCCATTTCATGGCTTATTTTTTTTTAGCAACACTGCCTGCTTTCTTTGTATTGGTTACCCTTTAGAAGATGGGCTACAGACATTCTGCACATAGAGAATGCATAGGCTACACTGCTTGCTGTTTTGGCCTCACTGCCACCCTAGGATGAGAATAGATCTGCTCTAAGTTTGCAAAACCAGATAAGCAAAAACTGATTAAAGATTGCTATGCACACCAAAGAGATGGAGGAAGAGCCTAAGTTAATGGCATTTTCCTAACGGAATGACTTTTAGGTAGTTATTGACTTGGAAGTTCTCGCTTCTCAATTAAAAGCCAGAGTTATTTATATAATTACTCACACTGCCTCCACTAAATGAGAGAACTGAAAAAAAATGAAGTGAGGCACAGGACAGAGTTACATCATTCCCAGGTGACCAGTGCTGTGAGCTGACTTGAAAAAGAGAAACTCTCTAAAAGTTCCAGCATGACACAGATCCAGGCAGTAGTAGTAAGGAAGAAGAGTAATTAGAACTAAAGAGATACAGCTGATAGAAACTCATCTTAAGGCGTGAACTCCAAGCAATTGCAGACAGAAAGCCTGAGAATTCTCGAGTAGTTTAAGAGTTCTAATTCAAGATGTAACCATGCCAGTACAGACCTATGGGAGGCATGGAATAGCATCACATTGAAGATAAAATCACATCCCAGAATTAGATGAAAAGGGGAGGAAAAGTGAAGCCCTATATATGGACCAGGCAGAGACATTTTCCTTACGCATTCCTGGCTAAATCTTTTACTGGTTCTCTAACGACTTAAGATAGGAAATATTGCAATTGCTTCATTGAATATTATTTGTAGTTTCATGTATGTGTGTTTATATTAATATTTGCTTATTAACTATTTAGTTGAACCTATCCCATTCCTTGATGTGGGCTTAATTATTCTCAGTCCTTTTTTGTATTCATCATAATATCCAATGTGAAACCCCCTAGCAAAATCATAATGAATAATTATCTGGACTGGATCTGCCCATTGGAAAATCATAGAAAAGGTTCTGATAGTCAGAGTAAGCAAACAACATTAGCACCAGCCCTTGCAGAATGTTGCTTTAGCAGGATTATTCCTCTCTGGATATGCCACAATACTTACTGGCAGGCACAGGGCTGCCAAAGAAGGCTCCCAAGAGATTTTGTTGTGGTATATAACTCTCCTCAGAGAGGGTATGATTTGAGAAAACGAAATGACTCACCCACCCCCAAATGTTCTCCTTCATCAGGCTGCCATGTCCCTGAAATTCTTTACTCTCTTTGTTAAAGCAAGCATTGTGCTAAAATGCAATTAGAGGGAAAGGGGTGATTAACGCTTTTAGCCACTAGCTTCTACTCAAACACTGATGAGGCCATTTCTACAGATTAGCTACCAAGGGATTGTGAATGTGATAAACATATTTTATAAATCTAACTTTGGTCAAGAGGTTGGACAAGTAAAAACGCAATTATGAATTTAAAAATTTTTTAAATCACAGCAGTGCCAGAAGAACTGAGATGTTAAATTCCCATGGGCATGAAACAGGGTTGTTCTAATGGAAGAGGAAGAGCAATAGACGCAGGTGGAAGGGAGGTCTGTGAGCCGGCTTTGCCAGAGGGCAGCACGTAATTCACAGCGCAACAGGAAGAGAGGACAGGAAAGGGAATCAGCTGGTTCTGAAAAACAAAATGGCTGCCCTAGGCGTTTCCTCTTGGCCCTCAATACTTTTGCTAGTCTTCAGACAAAAACAGAAAACGTGCACAAAGATAAAATACCCTACGTTCTTGAACATAAAATATGTTAAGAGTGGGTGTTCAATTCAACATTTCCTGAGTCCCTACTCAGGGCCCACCCCTGAGCCAGGTGTTCTCCCTCCATGGGGCCAAGGACCAGGCTGCAGGGTGAGTGTTACCATAGCGACACACCAGCGAGAACACCTCATGCCGCACTTACACTGAGCCTTCTATTCTAAATATCCCCAAGGTTCCTCGCAAACAGAAATAACTTTTCTTCACACTTCTGAGAAAGGGCTGTAATTGTTGATTACTTACTTATCTATTGCCATAAAATTTAGCAATATCATGCACAAACTAAGCACTGGGAAAGTAATAAAATAGACTGAGCATAAATGAGCATGCAAGGCCTAAAAGACTACCATCGACTTGACATCAGGGCAGAATATCAAGAACTTTTAATCCAACTCTCAATTTCATCTGCCAAAATGAACTTCCATGATGTCTGTAAGAAATATATTTCCCAGCACCCACCCCATCATGAGACAGCTAAATAGTTAAAATAAAAGTGGTAAGTGATATACTAACCGAGGTATGGTAATTCCTTTAGTGGGTTGGGAAGCTCCTAACTTCGGATTTAAGGAAGGGTAGAGTAGCGGTCTGACCTTGCCTGGTGAGGCATTGCCGGCTGTTGCTGCCCTGGTGGGAGAGCGCCACCTGCTGTATCTCCCCTTTGTCAGCTCCAAGTATCTCAAATGCCCAGGGCATCTCTGATACGCTATGTCCCAACTGGACAAGTGTGTTTTCAATTGTGGAATAAAGGGAGAAGAAGGAAGGTCCAGCCTTGGAGCTGGGAAAAGAGGAGCAGATTGGAGGTTTGGAAGGAGGATTTCTGGTTTGTCTTCACCACCCAGACACCTGGTCCTAGGATGCCTTTGGGGAATGTCAGACATGGTTTGATTAAAGAACAAAAGTAGCTGGCATCAGAATTTCTTTACCCCTGATCACACATAGAAGTAAGAACAAGAGACAATCAGAAGGAAGGAAAGAACAAGCCAGAGGGACAGAGCAAAGGAGACACCAAGTAAAAAAAAAAAAATACCCAAAAGGAGAACAAGCAGAGAAAGGAACAGAAAAAGAGCTAAGCATAAAACAATAGAATAGTCTTCATTTCCCTTTCACTCCCTCCTCCTTTTAAAACATTGGCTACTAATTAACACCTAGATTCATGACATCACTCAGGCAACAATTTACCTTCAGAAATTTCTGTCCAGACTTGTTCATCTGTGCTATAATTTTCAGATTTTGGCATTTTCATGAGTTAGGTGTTGGGGGAGCTATGTTCACTTCTGCTGGTGATTTTGCTCTATTTGTATGTCATCATCATTTAGTAGTTTTTCTTGTTGTTTAGTTGCTCCATCCGCTTGTGTTTTGTTGCAGGGCAGCTCTGCTGCTATCTGTCTCCTGCTTCTGGATCCGTGTCACTGCTCACACTGCCTCATCGACAAATCATCTACATTTCAGGACCCAGACCTAAACATGCTTCTTTCCCCCTGGAGAAGCACCCTGGGAGGGTGGAGTTTAGCCCCTCCAAGTGATTTTGAAAGGGGCAGGTCACTAAAACTTATTGAGGATGTTGGGGAACAGAACCATCATAGGTTATTTTATTTAATATTCCTAATAATATATGCAGTTGAGAGAAGTTAAAGTATTGTCAAAGGTCAAACAGCTAGTAACAGGATTTGAACCTGTGGATCCCAAAGCTCATTCTCTTACCCTGCATTACTCTGCCCTAGAGCTCTGGTAGCTCTGCCCATCTAGGCTAACTCCAGGCGAAACAGTCCCCACTTGCAAGTGTTGATAGAACTGCCCACAGTACTGAAATTGTTATATCTCTGAGTTTTCCTTTTAATAGGCATGTATACTTGAATTTGCATAAGGTAAATGTAGTCACGATGTAGCTACCATGTAAATATAACTACTATGTAAGTGTTATGCGAGATCCCTCAAAAACCACCCTACAAAAATCCTGAGACCATCTGAAAATAGACATTTTTTTCTTCTCCTAGGAAGCAGATGACATCATTTTTTCTTATGCAAAGTACACTAATGCAGTAGGGTGCTTGGTAAGCACTTAAGCAGCTCTCTGATGGGAGAGGGGAAGCCCTAACCTGATATTGTTGATTTCTGTCATGTACATACTTCCACCGTGGCCAACTTTAAGCTACCCATATGACATCACTGAATGCAGAATTGGGGCAAATTGTGCGTAATCAGCTCTTGCAGTCCCAACAACCTGCTTTCATCAGCCCACAGCACAAAAATCTGTGTAATTACTGGAATTAGACTGCATGTGCACATCAAGAAAGAGAGCCTGTAGCAAGTACCATGACAGGCAGAATAGGGTTAAGAGTGTCAGTTCTGGAGCCAGATTACATGTAGGTTTCAAAAGTCCAGCTTTGCCATTGCTGACTGGGAACTTCGGCAAATTATTTAAATATTCCATCTTGCATTCAGCTATAAAATGGGAACAGTAATAGTACTTACTTCATTAGCTCGTTGCAAGAATTAAATGAACTAATACATGAATAGTACATATAACCATGCCAAGGACAGAGTGTTTAATAAATGTTACCCATTGTCATATA
This sequence comes from Lepilemur ruficaudatus, assembly GCA_963574885.1. NCBI lineage: Eukaryota > Metazoa > Chordata > Mammalia > Primates > Lepilemuridae > Lepilemur > Lepilemur ruficaudatus. Next base: position 24,707 of record CAUYRT010003516.1, on the reverse strand, counting down.
TTATGTGTTTAGTACTGTTATACCCTAACGGTTATGTTTGCAATGTCTCAGATAAAGTACAAGAAGAATAAGAATGACTTTCACAGTGGGCCCACAATTTCAGTGCTGAGCAAGTCAATGGGAGTGATGGGAATAATCTCATCCCCAAGAATAATCACCCGTTCAGGCTCCGACACTCAGCTACTCTTTGGGCAACCCCCCTACCACCTCCTGTTGTTGCAAAAAAAAAAAAAAAATAGCTATGCCAGCTCTGAAACCAGAATTGTTCAGACAGGAGAAAAGTTCCACCCTCAGGGAGAGAGCAGGGAACCGTGTAATAGCTGGATATACTTGGCTCTGAATTTCTTTTGGAATAAAGAGGGAGTGAAATGCTTTCATGAATACATGTCCTTCAGTATCTCGTAATTTCTGCCCTTGTTATCAAAAGAACCTACAAAGGTCTTACCCAGAAACATTAGGCCTCCCTAATTTTGGCAGACACTAAGACATAAAGTCCTAGTCAAAAAGAAAAAGAACAGTGAATTAACTAGACATAGGACAGAATTAATCCATCTTTCTTTCACTTTCCATCTCTCCTTTTTGAAAATGCACATGATTATCTTTTCCATTCTGGCTCTATTCCCAATAAATTATGTTTAAGATTTTATTACTTCCTTCTTGGAATATTATAATAGTCATAAGAAATAATGTCCAGATTCCAGTTCGTTCATCAGTTATTTCAATCTTTTTTTTCTTTCTTTCTTCATCTTTTTTTTGTCTAACGCAGGCCAGGCACTGCTTAAGGCATGAGGGGTCCAGTGGTAAACAGTTGGGTATGATCCCTGCCCACAAAAAGCTCACATTGTATTACAGGAAAAAAGCAATAAACAAATCAACAAATAAAGAACATTACAATTTTGAATTGTGGTCATTACTATGAAGGAAATAAAGAGGTTAGTATTAAGGGGAGCATCTTAGGTGAGGTCTTATTTGAGCTGTGAGAAGGAATCAGCCATCTGAAGAGCACAGAGAAGCACGATCCAACCAGGGCACTGCAAGATGAAAAGCTACAGGCAGGAAAGAGCTTATTCTCCCGCTTCCATGCCCTCCTTCAATACCCATTACGCACTCCCTGCTTTATCTTCCTAAAATGTCCTTTAAGAGTATCCTTTCTTCCTTTAAAAAGCCATAATGGCTTTACATTTCCTAGCTATCCAAATTCCTGGGCATGACTTAGAAACCCTGCATACTCAGCTCCAGCCCACTTCCTTGGCCCCATCTGCCACCAGGCCTCTATACCAAGTCTGCACCAAATTGGTTTCCTCACCATTTCCTATATTGTTTCTCACAGTTCTGCTCATTCACTTTCCACTGGCCTTGGCCTCATCGCTTAGCCAAAACCTGTGTATCTTTCAGGGACTAGTTAAGAATGGTTTTCTGCCTTCAGGCATGCCTTCCTTCCAGTCTTTACAATGGGTCAACACCAACTGTGTATCAACTAAACTGCCTAGTGACATCTCTTGTAAGTTTTATTATTTAATTTGTGCCTGGTTCTCTAAGTAGTCACACACTTTGGGGTAACATCTGCAGCAGACTTTTTAAGCTCCTGGAGGAGAGCAGCAACAGCTGATATTTAATCATATCACGCAGCACCAAGAACAAGGCCTTGGACCTAACAGGCACTTTCTCTTGATTTGATCATTTCTTCTCTGTGACTTCTTTCACTACATTTTGCACAATTTCTCAGAGTAGCTTACCTTTGTGAGAGAGCTCTGAATTCAGTTGTAAACCACATACCCTGTATTCCCTTAGCCTTATAGCATAGTGGACAGGAGGATGGGGTGAATGTAGATAAAAGTAAGAAGAAGTGCTGGGAAAGCTGAAGCACAAGGAATTGTTTTCTTTGTTTCTAGAAGTTCGTCACCCCCAAAAAGTCTGAGCTTAATCTCAATTACACAGACATCCTATGGAAATTCTTGAATTCCTCATTTTCATTAATGTTCAGCAACAAGATACAGCCAGCTATAATGCATATGTAAATTTTAGAGAAGGAGAATTGAGTTCAAGTCCCAACTCCACCATTTATATCCCCTGTAATCTTGGGCATGTTTCCTGGCATTATTGAATTTGTTCCTTCATCTGCAAAGTAAAGATAATATTCACCTGATGGGATTTGGAGGAGTATTAACTGAGTAATATGTGTAAAGCACTCATCATAGTGTTAGTACTAGGAGGGGTTATTGGTGGTAGTATTTAGATTCACAAGGCTTAGCAGGGAGCTGGCCCATAGAAAGTACTCAACGTATACACACATGCTAAAGTAGAATAGACAAGAATAGCTCCATCCCATCCCAGACCCCATAAACACATCTAGCCTGACTGAGCAATGAATGTTAAGAATGTGTAAAAGTCCATCTTTAGGCCCTAGTCTTCAATGTCCAAACAGTTTACTTAAAACAACCTGTTCTTCCTGTTCTCAGCTTCTCTGGCTGTCTGAACTCTCCTCTCAGTTTCCACTTCTGGCCTCTCCTGCTTTATGATACAGTAGGACATGCCCCTCTGGTCTGACCCTCATGCTCTTAGACCCAGTTGGCAGTCAGTCATATTCTGGGCCCACACCACTCTCCTCTGAGTCAAGGTTGTTTCTGCTTCCCATCCTGTTGAGGGAAGCCCCTCTGATCGCACCAAAACAGGGGGATGGGACCCAATCAACCAGATGAGTAACTACGCAGAAATATCAGTCATGTACTCGAGAGATGAATACACATTCAGTTTTGTGATGATATTTTTACTGGCTTCTGGAAAACAAAGTAATTCATGTTTTAACATTGTGCATTAACCTGTGCACAGTTAGAAACTAATGTTCACTACTGTTAAATCTTGAACACAACCCATAATACACATCCTACAAATGGGATATGCCAAAACCTCTTGCAGTGTGTAATGATTATTACACATAGAGAGAGGACCAAAAAAGGTGTGAGTGAACTTGTCAAAGTTTGTCCTTGGTTTCTTTAGCACCGTTCCCTGGCAAACTGTTTCTGAGATTTGCTGCTTTCCTTATTATTTTGCTTTCAGCTAGCTGTCAGTGAGTACCCCTCAGGTGTGGACTGACATTGCCTTCAGATGTTTTAAGTACAAAAAAGTATAAGGCTTAAAATGCAATACTTCCCAATGGCATTTACACTTTTATATAGGACTGTTGAAAAAAGCCTCCAAAGAATGAATCTCTCAGGATAAGATTTCAGATATCTTGACAGAGGTCGAAAATCACATCTATCCCTGAGATTACATCATCAGTGGGCTCCCTTACTCCATCCTCTATGAATGTCAGAGCCCAAGCAGAGTAGACATAAGCAATAGAAAGACAGAGGTGAGTTTGTAAAATACGTAGCCGTCTTCTTTCATGTGACCTCTGAGGTCAGGAGCAGAGTCATCGGCTCCTAGCTGCTCTAAGAAGCGTTTTAGAACAATCAAGCCCAGCTGTGAAAAACCCGCTCATGGTTTGGCTTCTGACAGCAGCTTTTCTGTGAAGGGGAACAGCTCCTTTTCTTCAGATGAAACCTGAAAAGGGTGTACTCCTTGTGAAATCCACATTGGCCAATGATTTTGAAAGAATATTGATCCTGAAACATCAACACAGAGAGAAACCAGCCATGTCCCTTTTCAAAACAGTATGACACCTAAAGACTGGACATAAAGGTATATAATTCAGCTTACTTGTCATTATTTTCAGAGGGCTGTGAGTATTTAAATTCAATGAGCTCCATACCCCTAATAGTCTAAGATTGTATTTTCCCTATGCCTGATTCAATATCACAAAACTCGCCAACTCATTTTGTTAATGAGAAAAATGAGTTGCGGCTTAGAGGAGACCACGAAGGAAAAGCAAAGCAACCAGTAAAAAGCATGACAGACCATTAAGTATGGATGTAACTTAGCCGAGACACCATGGTATCATAGACACGGGGAGGGCGGTGTGGATGCGCGCAGATGGTTAGAGCCTCTCACCGGAGACTAGAGGTGACTGTGGCCAGAAAAGAAAGGAACCTGTGGGTAAGGGGTAGTGAAAGTGATTGCTTCCTTCTCCTGAAGCGTGTTAGGAAGCAGTTGAGCCAAGGGTATCAGAATGAGCTCAAGCAGAATGATTCCTGTTATATTAAGCCATTATAAGCAAGGTCAAAGACTCTCTTGCTAGAGGAGAAGTATGGAGATGTGACAGAGAGGTTTCCAGCTTCATACAGTAACCCCTGAATCGATGTTTCATTCTAATTAAACCTTAATATAACTCTGTGGTAAGAGTTCCTTGCCCCATATATTCCAATATTTACTTCTGAGAGAAGGAAATGTGCCAACCCAGAAATATTCCATGAAAGTAATTGCCTGGTAAATTTGTGCAAAAATAAATAATATGGAAATATTAAACAGGAAAGCTGAGAGAAGTTCTATGCTAAAGTCAAGAGACCAAAATCAAACCAAAATGGTACAGAGTGTGGGATAATTCAGAGAATGTCAATCCAGGTGGGTGGTGGGGAGTTGGAATTATCTCTGGGATACTACAAACTACACATAGCCACACACATGTAGATTCCGATGGGCCCCCAAAGGAAACCTCCCCCCTCCACACCAAACAGAGGCACACTGCTATTGATAGACTCAAATTATCAGGAGCACTGAGTGAGAAAAAGGCTTGAGAGCCATCAGCAAAATGGGAAGAAACACTGGTCTACAGTCAGATGGAACTAGAATTGAATTTGGTTTTTTTTTTCTTTTCTTTTCTTTTTTTATTGCAGCATATTATGGGGGTACAAATGTTAAGGTTATGTACATTGCCCTTGCCCCCCTCCCCCCTCCACTCAGAGCCTCAAGCCTGACCATCCCCCAGATTGAATTTGGTTTTTTAACTATTTGGTGTGGGAAGTTATTTAACATCTCTCTGCCTCTATTTCCCTGTCTTCAAAAATAGGGGGGACAGTAAGAGCTCATTTATAAGTTTAATCTAAAAATTAAATAAGATAATGTATGTGATAATGATATTAAATAAATGTTAGTGGAATCTGAAATATATGTGCCATTCATAGCTATCTACAGTATTTTAGCAAATAAATATGTCAGACTCTATCTACTCTTTTTATTTTACCTTGTTTTCATTTATATCAACTTCCCCTGGTTTGTATTAGAAGGATTTCCTGGCCTGTGTATTTTTAATCCGTTGGTGGAAAGAAAATTATCAAAGGAAAGACTTTTTGCTCTATATCCAATGGAATCATTGGCATAGAATTTAGGAAGTTAAAAAGAAATAACTTTCTTATAATTATTTGATTCAACATGGAAATTTCCTTCAGGATTGAGCTTCTTTTTGCTGATGTCATTGGCTCAAAGTAAAACTGCACAATATAAAGATACGATTCTAATATAAATAGAACAAAACTGAAACCATACCCACTAACCTGGGTTTTATTCTTACTAGTGCTACCAATTTGCTTGAAGTTGGACAAATAATTTTCCCATATTATAGCTTAGCCTACCCAAAAGCCTAAGAAATGCCACCTGCCCATCAAAAAATAACTAAATATGGCATAATTCCTATAGAATACCATCATATAACTAGGCTTCTGTAAGTCTATATATACACTTAGAGATATAACCTTATTTATTTTTTTCAATTAATGTATTCTGACATTGGCATATTGACTCCATAAGATTTGTTGTTGGATCAGATGAGAAGGTTATGCTAAACTGACATACTCCTTTATCCATCTAATGGTTTATTCACTTATCTGAAGTTTACTGTGCTCTTCGAGAATCCAAAGTGGCCATTGATGAAACTAACAAAATAATTCATTTTCTTAGCATTTTGCAAGGTAATTAATATTCATGTTGGAACCTTCAGACCCCCAGAGAAGGGTTAAGTGTAGAAAAAAGCACCAGAGTATTTAAGACCCCCAAGGGTTTTCCCCTCCCTCCTTATCCACAGACCTCTTTGCCTCAGTCCATTTAAATTCTGAAAAAAGAAATCAATACAGTCAAATGAATATAAGTGTGGGTTTATCATTGTACCTTTAAGTAGAATTGTGCCCAGGTTTTATAAGCTGCATTTCTTTAGTTTTATGCTGTCATAAACCAAAGTTTCATTTAGCTGAGGTTCAAAATATTGGGCAGAGTCAAGGTGAACATCTAGCAAAAAGCTTTGGAAACACTTCAGGGAAAAAGCTGAAGACATTAGTCACCAAAACAACAAATGAAACAGAATTATTCTAGAATTTGGTTCCTTTGCCTCCTTTTCACTTTAACTTTCACTGTGGTAACCAGTTTCAATTCTGGTCCCACGCTGCCCATGAAATAAAACCAAAGGAAACAGAAACTCTATGCTACACTACAACATTTACTTCTTTTTATCTTGAATATAATCAAGAAAATATGACAAAGTTTCTCATCTCTCTCCTCAAAGATGTTTTAAAATGTAGCTAAATAAAATATTTGAGAGTTTTTAGAAATCAGATTATCATTCAGAAATGATTTTTAGGGCCAGAAATTTTACCTAGAGAACTTCCTTCTCTGGAGTTCTAAAGGAGCAAAATAATACCCATCATAAATATTCAAATGCAAAGGTTATTTATAAAACACTTTACAGATAAAGAAACTAAGATTCAGGAAATGTAAATGATTTGCCCTGGCATGAAGCAAGTTAATAGAAGAACAAGATGTTCCCTACTCTTACTACCTTAGTTTTTTGTAATTATTTATACACAAATCTTGAGTATGTATCATATCCAGTATTAAGAGCTGTGAAGGATACAAGCCCCAAAAAGTCACAGTTCCTGCTCCCAAGAACATTACTATTACTTTACAGAACAATAACGATAATTATTATTTATCAAATATTCATTATATGGGAGAAGCTGGGTCAATGTCACAGTCACAGACATTATCTTCTTGATATGAGTGTTATTTTCCTCAGTTTACAGAGAAAGAACTAAAATACAAAATGGTCATGGAACTGTCTCAAATCACATAATTCATCAGAAGCAGAAGTCAAATTTGAACCTAGATCTGTCTGATTCCAAGACCTTAGCTCTTAACTACATTATAGGCTATGCTACAACTGAAACTTAACACTTATCCCCGGAGACATCGGAAGATAGTTTAGCCAAACGTAAAAGAAACGTCCAAACGCAAGGTTTATTAACTTTGGAATAATTTAACATAGGAACCTACACAATTCATCCCATAGTGGGTTAAAAACAAAACGATGTTGAATTAGAGGTTTCGTTTAAGAGTGAGCCTCCGTAAGTGCCTAGCAGGAAGTGAAACCAAATGATATCTCAGGCTTTCTTTCATCCTATGACTTTAAGGAGAAAGAGTAACAACCAAAAAACACCACCACCTACAACAACAGTCTCCTTTTGTGTTTTCCCTTGAATTCAAATGGCTAAAAAGTGATAAATACATTGCAAATAAAATAGCTATGCGGGGTCCTTGGGAGAATATGCATAGACTATGAAGCTTCATGGTGGTGCCAAGGAGATGTGGCAGAGTCTTTCATTGTAAAGCCTGGTACTAAAGTTTGGACAAAGGTACATGTTTGTGTGCAGTGACTAAGCTTGTGTGGGTGTGAGGCAACCACAGCAGATGGCTGAAAAATATGCTAATACTGAGAGGCCCATGTGATGGCTGGCATCCCAAAAGAGAGACAGATGTCTCCTAAAAAGAACTGTAGAACAAGTTGCTTGCTGACCTATTCAGGCTCAGTTCTTTGACTGCATCTTGGGGTCATATGCACGTTAGAACCATGGAGGCAACTATGCTTCTCACTCTGTGTCCCAAGAAAGAGATAGAGCACCAGGAAAGAGGCAGCTAATTAACATTTGTTAATGATACCTTTCCTTTGAAGGACTTTTCTAAATTTTCAAGATGTTTTCACATTCTATAACACTTGTTTAGGAATGTTGCCTTTGTTCACATGCTGGGGCCACTACAATGCTCTCACTACTCTCTGTACCTTTTCCTCCCATGAAAACCATTCTTGTTGTATTGATTTTTTTTTCAAAGTATTATGGAAGTACAAAACGCTTTGGTTACATAAATTGCCTTTGCACCACCCAAGTCAGAGCGACAAGTGTGCCCATCCCCCAGACAGTGTGCACCACAGCCCTTAGGTGTGAATTTCCCCATCCCCTTCTCCCCACCTCCCACCTTCCCAACACCTGATGTTACTTCCCATGTGTGCACACTAGTGTTGACTGATTAGTACCAATTTAATGGTGAGTACATATGATGTTTGTTTTTTCATTCTTATGATACTTCTCTTAGAATAATGGGCTACAGCTCCATCCAGGATAAAACAAGAGGTAGTTCACCTTTTTATGGCTGAGTAGAACTCCATGGTATACATATACCACATTTTATTAATCCACTCATGTATTGGTGGACACTTGAGTTGTTTCCACATCTTTGCAATTGTGAGTTGTGCTGCTATAAACATTCGAGTGCAGATGTCTTTTTTACAGAATGTCTTTTTTTCCCTTGGTAGATCTCAGGAGTGGGATTTCTGGATCAAATGGTAGTTCTACTTTTAGTTCTTTGAGGTATCTCCATATTACTTTCCATAGAGGTTGTACTAGTTTGCAGTCCCACCAGCAGTGTATGAGTGTTCCCATCTCTCCGCATCCATGCCAACATTTTTTGTTTTGGGACTTTTTGATAAAAGCCATTCTCACTGGAGTTAAGTGATACCTCATTGTGGTTTTGATTTGCATTTCCCTGATAATTAGAGATGTTGAGCATTTTTTCATATTTTTGTTGGCCATTAGTCTATCTTCTTATGAAAAATTTCTGTTCATATCTTTTGCTTTTAGTGATTTTTAATGATTTTTTCTTTCTGATTTTCCTGAGTTCTCTATAGATTCTAGTTATCAGCCCTTTATTGGATGGATAGCATGCAAATATTTTCTCCCATTCTATAGGTTGTCTACTCACTTTAATGATGGTTTCCTTGCCTGTGCAGAAGCTTTTTAACTCTTGTATTGACTTTTTAAATTTCTCTCTTCCCCACTAAACTATATGTTCATTTCATGTCAGGGAGCATGACTAACTTGTTAACTACCCAAAATCCCAAGGACCCAAAACCAACACAATGCAAGATACATAGTAGGCTCTCAAAAACATTTTTTTCCAGCACTCCTTATACTATCCATTAGATACTGTCAGATATTCTAGAGGGGCAAAACCTAGAATGACTCTCACAAGGCTGCTTGAACAATATTGTTCCTTCATTCACTTATTCAAATAACATTTATACTCGTGTCAGGCATAGCTTTAAGTGATTGGAATGTGTCAGTGAAAAAAAAGGCCCAAATTCCCATCATTATGGAGTTTGCACGTTAGCATAATTACATTTGAAAAAGAAATTGAAAAAAACCCAGGTATTTGACTACAAAAATTATTTTGTTTGAAGATTACATAATGTTGCTAAGGATCTCACAAGTTTTCTATTTTAATCGAGTGGTAATTGTCTACATAAAACCAGAAGAGTTTAAATACTCAAAAATACAATTAAAGGTGTAGAAAAATCTATTGTAATGGATATCAAAGCTAGCAGTATACCATACCCACCTTACCTTATAAGTTTCTCAATAGCTTTAGCATAAATGCATGTGTCCTGTTCTTTCTTGCCACCTATCAGGGTTCTGAAGGTAACAGGCACTAGGTTCTGATAAGAATAGAACCATCTGGAGTGTGGGCATGTTCATCTAGAGAAGGGAAGTGAAACTAACATGCACTGAACTGTTTTCACATACTAAGTGATGACTAGTATTTTACATACATTATCTCATCTAATCTTTACAATAAACAAACAAACTAACTCATCTGGCCCCCTTTGTTTTCTATGAAATGAGGAAGAGATAGAGCCACAATTTTATGTATCTGTAGAGAGATTATAGCTTTTGCAATAGTCCTAAATCACTAACTTTCTAACAAGTTTATGACTGACTTAAAAAGTGTATAAATGGTCTCACTAGATACAAAGAAATTTTGTTGTTCATAACCCTGTGCGAAAAAAGAAATGGGAAATCATTAGACCAGAGAGAATGGCCATCTACATTCTATTCAACCAGGGAAGATTTTGCAGAAAAGACGGGAACCGGCTACAGTTGATGCTATTTAAAGAAATTCTGACTTTTAAAATTCTTCACTCCCTTTTCTTAACAGCTTCTTTTAATTTTTTTCTTTTCTGTCCTAAGGTCAAAAACTTTTCTCCAGCTGAAAATACAGCTGTCTCATAGAAACACTGTGTAAGAAAATTAATAACAATAAACCCCAGAGGAATCAGGGAAGTGGTGATAAAGCTGCTTTATGCTTTCCCATAATCCAATTGGGAACTTCCCTTGGGCCTCACTTGCTGAGTGCTAAGAAGCTGGGAGGGGGGAGCACTGGGGCACGTGGGAGGGACACAGGATGGTGGAAGGAGCAAACAGAAGAGGGAGCAAAGGGAATTTTAAAAAGGAGAAAAGTCTCCAGCTGGGGCTGGTCCAAGGAAAAGTTGAAGGTCAACAGAGGAGCTTTTCCACAATCCTCTCCATCTCCCTCTATTCTCTGCTGCATTTTCATCACCTTCAGGTCACCCTCTTCCCAGCTGCTCTGCCTCCCATCCTCCCAACCACCTGAAACAACAAATGCTCCAAATCCAAAGTGAATTGGGGGTATACAGTGGAGCCTCATTTTGCACAAATGTGACTTATATTCTGATTTTAGAACCTAGCCTTGCCACTAATTTTTTTTTTTTTTTTGATCCTCAACCACAAATGAATCTATTAGCATGTATTAAGGCTATAATGGCTTAATAGTAAAACCAGACTGGGCTATACGCTGCAGGCAAGCTTGAGAATGTACACCTATCCGCCATCTTCCTGCAGAGATTTAATAGTTACTGCAAAGGCAAAATGCTGTGAAGGACCGGACATCAGCATTCTTTTTATCCCATTTTGGTCTAGATCAGTGGTAATCGAGTTTCAATATGCTTAGTAATTACTGAACAGCAAAATACTTCAAAATCATTTACACTATACTTCAAGATGATCTAAAGGCTTTTAAGCAAAATTTTGTCTCTACAAAATTTTCATCTACTTTGGACTTTTGAACATGCTCAGCTGCAAATAGCCACTTCCACTAATGTACATGTTTCTGGGGAGGAGATCTATAGCTTTTGAAATACTCTCTAAGGAGTCTTTAACCACCAAAGATAAGAATAATTCCTCTTCCCACATCAAATCTCATCTGTCTCATATCTTATTCCCTTAGGAATAGCTTATTCCCCTGCTAAATTATTGAGGCTTAACTGATAAATTAATCAGAGTGAAATTTTTATGGCTCTTGCACCTAAACAGCATCTACATTTTGCATAAGACTTCAGTGCCTAAACCCAGGGGATTAAAAACTTTGCGAAAGTCCAAACACTTTGTCAGATCAGGAAGGGAAATGTTTGGGTTAGGAAGTCAAGAGCTTTTTTAGAGTGTATTCAACCATGTCTTACAGGTGAGTGCTTCTTCCTCCTCCAGCAGTTTTCTTCTTGGCAGTCTCTGCCAACCCTACTGCCAGCTCTCATGCCACTGCTAGTGAGTGACAATATCAGTGGGATATTTTTCTGGCTCTGAGTTATCTTTAGGGGAATAGAGTCAAAAGGAAAGCTGAAGAGAAGGGACTTGAGAACCCTGAAGCAGAGACTGGTCTTTGGGGGAGACCACTGTGAGACTGCTACCACCTCAGCCATCCATTTGTTGAAAGTGAGTAGAATAAAATCAGAAAATCCTGTAACCAAGCTTCTTTTGAGATCTACTGCATATATGCAGACAAGTACACAGAAGTTACAGATCCCAAGGTGATTCAGCAGGGCATACTTTGCTGTTAGAAAGTGCTGCCCTTAGGAAGAGGCTGGGACCCAGGGCCACCCTCGGCCAATTCTGGGCAGGAAGGAATGACACTGGGAGCACCTATTCCAACTGCCACATGAGAAAATCACAAATGTCTACTTGACCAATCTAAAGAATCCACAAATGTGCCTTTGGGGAACATTTTCAGGTCATACCTAGTTGGGCACCAGCTCTCTTCTCTCAAGGCAAAAATCCATACCCTGCTCTCCACTGCAGCATAGATCAGAGCATGCGTGGTGCACAGAGATACAGAAAGCTGAATCCAGTATTTTGCAGAGCTTGGTTGTAGCTGAACAATTATATTAAAAAGATTGTTAGAGATAATAAACATATTTCCACTCAAAATGTTGCATCTGAACATTGGGCAATTGCAAGAAGAAATGCAGAAAATTCTATGCAATTAAATGTTAAACCATGAAGAAAGGAATCTATCTGCACAGAGAGTCTGGGAAATAAATAGTGTGATGTATAGCAGACTAGGCAAGTCAGGCCCTGGATAAAGAACCAAAACAGAAACATTTTCCTTCATCACATCTGGCAGAGAGTTTTATCAGTTCCTTGGGATGGAGGAATCAGAACTACATCCAAAAAAATAGAATTTTTAGTTTGTTAAATATTATCACTATTTTTCTCATGCCAACTGTATAGCAAAGTTCATATAAATTTCATTTCATAGTATAGATTTGCTAATCATCCATTAATTATGTTATTTTCTTAATAAAATTCAAGTTAAAGAATTCCTTTAGGTATCATTATAAGAAGATTTCTGGACTGAGAAGAAACTTCACTGAATCTTGCAGTCAAAATTCTGGTGTCTAGGCAGAAAAATCTAGGTAAGCAGCAGATTTCTTTTATCTTTGTGTTTTACAAACAGCAAATATAATAAATAAAAGGATATATTTCCCTCTCCAGTGTTCCATGCATTTCCTCTAATCATTGTAAGTATTTAAGAAAATGTACTCTCATGGTCAGGAAGTAGAGTTGTCCTTATAACAAAGCTACCAGGGCTGGGCATAGTATGATTTCTACCACAGCCTCATAAACATGGCCCCATGTCACCTGAGTTCAGGGATCCCACAGAGCCTGACCCCATAAAGATCTGTTCATACTCACAATTTCTGCCTCTGGTTCTGAAGCTTCATAACTTTAAAAAACACTACTTGCCAGTGTGAGTTTTTCAAATTCTACCCAATAAAGATAGCTCTATTATTATAAAGGAACAATAAGGAAAAAAAAGAAAGAAAGAAAGAAAAAAACAATTGTCACACTGATGGCCTCAGTATGATGTCGTGTTCCACCAAACTCCACTGGAACTTGTCAAGTTATTGCTCTTCCCTGGTCCTCAATTTACTGCCTTGTGAAACAAGGGTTTGGTCCAGAAGATGAGCTATAAGTTGTATATTTCCAAGGAGTGTGAGAGAATGGCACCCTTCTCTGTGAAAAATTCATCCATTTGACAACAGAGAGACATACCACTACATATCTGTTAGAAGGGCTAAAGTCCAAAACATTTAACTACTGTCAAGTATGCAGAGCACCAGAAACTCTCATTCATTGCTGGTGGGAATGCAAAATGATACAGCCACTTTGGAAGGCATTTTGTCAATTTCTTATAAAACCAGTACAGTCTTATAAGCAATCACACTCCTAGGTATTTACCCGACTGATTTGAAAACATGTGTCCACACAAAAACCTTCACATGAATGTTTATAGCAGCTCTATTTATAACTGCCTAAAACTGGAAGTAATCAAGATGTCCTTCCACAAGTGGATAAACAAACCTTGCTACATCCACACAATGGGATATTATTCAGTGATAAAAAGGAATGAGCTACCAAGCCACAAAAAAATATGGAAGACTCTTAAATTCATATTGCTGGAGTTAGTGAAGATGGCTAACTAGAGACACCATTTGTTAGACTGTCCCAGCAGGAAGGCAGGATATCGGATGGAAGAAAGGGGAGGGTTGTAGCTCAGTGTAGATCACAGAGAGGACAGAGATGTCTGGAGACTACGTGGAGAAAAACTGAAAAAATGAGAAAGAAGAAGATAGGAGAAGATATTGGTAAGGATCAAACCCAGAGAGGCTCAGAGCCCAGTGAAAGGATAAGGGGGATTCCCCTCCCCCTCCTATGTGTCTTCAATGAGCAATGGGACACTAAGTTTACTGAAGGCTTTTCCACCCTGCGTGAGGCCAGGCACAGAGGCAAATAAGGAATAGTGGGATAAACTAGCGAGTTGCAGGAGTTTGGGCAGTCCGTGAGGGGCTCCTCACAGGAGAGTGCCACGAGACGCTGAATGGCCAGCTATCTCCCATTCAGACACTTCCTCCCCTGCCTCTTCCCTATCCACTGCAACAGAGAAAGCAGTTTGAGCTCTGGCTGACCAGGACCTGCAGCCCCTCCCACACCCATTACCACCCCAAATGTAGTTTAAGCCAAGAAGTTCAGGAACAGCCACTTCTCATGCATCCCAGACTGATGTCTCCACAGAGAGTGGGGCCCACCCCTCTTCCTTTGAGGACTTGTGGTGGAACACGGGGTGGAGGGAATTTGGGAACTTCCTACCCAGCAGCTCAGATAAGCAAGCCGGTCCTGGTAACCCTCCAGACATGAGATGGGTGCATGGGGACATAAGGGTGAAGTCTGGGAGCTGGACATGGGTGGCAAGGAAGCCCTCACAGACATATCCAATGGAAGAGTGTGATGGGGAGCTGAGGAATGGGGATCTGGGAGTGCACCCATTCCCACCCCCCACTGGAGAACCACCATATTGGATAAGAGTGTGGCATTCAGAGAGGAATAGTCTAGCCCCTGGTTCCATGGCAATAATCATTCAGCAATATGTTGTTTAATTTTCATGACTTTGTGTAGAATTGAATGTTTCTATTGATTTCCAATTTTATTCCACTGTGGTCTGAGAAGATACATGGTATAATTCCTATTTTTCAAATTTGTCAAGGCATGTTTTGTGGCTTAAGACATGATCAATCTTAGAGAATGTTCCATGTGCTGACAAGAAGAATGTATGTTAACAATTCTGAAACTACTATACGTGGGACTGGAATTGTATCCAATTAATAAATGGATGACGGATAGTGGGCACCAAGTTTCTCACTGTTGGGGTGAAAGAGTACAGATAAACAATGGGAGGAATCTGGAGTGATCCACCTGCAATAGGTAAAAGTTGGAAATATTAGTATAAGCTCACGTTTAGCCTAATATAGATACCCATGGTTACATATAGAAATGTTTATAGATGTGGGTATATATGTCAGTAAGTATACACAAATATTTCCTCATTTTGTCATCTGAGACAGCCTGAAAGCAAGATACCCCAGCTGTAACAAATACATCTAGTGCCCAGATCTTGCTTTCTAATACCATTCTCCAATAAAGGGACTAGGGATCCTTGGAGATATGGCTGATTTTAGGACTTGGGCATAATGTATATAAGATTAGCCTGGAACATCTTGTAGTTACAGAAAGAAAGTGCTCGAAATAAAACCTTACACTGATTGGGGTATGTCAAAAGGATACAGAAGACAACTGAAAGAGCTCCCAATTGACAAAGCTGGAGCAATCCTATGCAGAAGAATTCCAAATAATTTGTGGACACTCCATCCTCAAGGAAGGGGAGTACAATGCACCACTACTTAAGTGTAGGCCATACACAGATTTTCTTCCAAGAGCACAATATGGAAAGAGAGAGAAAAGAGTAACGTCACTGTGGAGAAACCTGACAAACAATACCTCAAGCCAGAAGATCAAGGCTAACATCAACAGTGACAAATCATATAGATAGTATGTGCCTTGATATGATGTAATGAAAATGACATATTTATCTCTGTGATCATCCTTTCCAAAACACATTACCCAGTCTAATCCGGGGGAAAAAATTAGACAAATCCCAATTGAGGGACATTCTACAAAATACCTATCTTAGTCCATTTTTGCTGCCATAATGGAATACCATAATGGAGATTGGGTCATTTATAATGAACAGAAATTTATTGGCTCACAATTCTGGAGCCAGGAATTCCAAGAACAAAGGGCTGGCATCTGGCAAGGGCCGTCTTGCTGTAACATCCCATGGCTGGAGACAGAAGAGCAAGAGAGATCAAGAGGGGGCTGAGCTTATACTTTTATAATGGCACCAATCCCACTTAGGAGAGTAGAGCCCTCATGGCCTAATCACCTCTTAAAGGTCCCACCTCTCAATAGTATCACAATGGCAATTAAATTTCAACACGAGTTTTGGAGAAGACAAACATTCAAGCCATAACAATATCTGACTAGTGTACCTCCAAACTACTAGGGTCCCCTAAACAAGGAAAGTGCGAGAAATTGCCACAGCCAAGAGGAGACATGACTATTAAATGTAATGTGGTATCCTAGATGGGATCCTGGAATGAAAAAAAGAACATTAGGTAAAAAACTAACAAAATCTTAATGAAGTGGGAGTTTACTTAATAATAATGTAGCAATAATAATAATTAGTTAATTAGCTGTGAAAAATGTACCATACTAACATAAGATATTAATAACAGGGGAAACTCAGTGTAAAGTATATGGGAAAACTAAACTATCTTCACAGTAACTCTGTAAATCTGAAACGGTTTTAAAATAAAATGTTTATTTAAAATAGTATTTGTTCTATATTGAACAAAGGCTGCTATGGTTTTGCATTACTGGGCTGCACTTTGTATGAAGCAATGAGTAAAACTAACCTCATCCGTGCTCCTCAGGGAGCTTATAGTCTAACTTGAAGCAGTGACATTCAGCAAATACATACACAAATAGCAGGAGTGAATTCATGTTGGGAAGTTTATAAAGTCTAATGGCCCATAGGGAGAAGCATCATATCTCTTATCCGGGCTTTAGAGCCACTGGCTGCCTGTTAACCCAGACAGCAAGCATTTTCTGTTGATGACCAAGGGGTCTCTATGGAAGGTGGTGATGGGTAGGACATGACAGTGCATTAGAATCAGAAGACCCAAGATCAAATTCCGTGTTCTGTCTCACATTAGTCACATCAATTATCTAAGCTGCAATTATTCACTATAAAATTAGATAATAATATCCACCCTGCAGAGTTGGTATGAAGATTAAATGTGATTGTATAAACTGCCAAGCGCACTTAATATTTACTTTCTGGGACTTAGCAGAACTTCACACAAGTCTGTTCACTTATTCTAGAACATGTTCTACTCCAACATGCTGTATTCTCTTTTCTCAGGGAGATCACAAACTACAAGCTTCCTGAGTATGGTTTTTCCCCCCTCCCCTTAAAGAGGCCTCTCTCTCCTTAGGAGCTCTTGTCTCTCCACACCTGACTTCCTTATCTGTAAAAGCCTGGAATGCAATGATGCTATAACTCAACAGAACTGCCCAAGATAGAAAAAATTATGTTTCTAGTTGCTTTGCTTTCACACATGGAAACTCAATTTATCTTGCAGAGGGTGAAAGGAAGATTCATCCAATTTATTTCTAGTATCAGGGAATATGCTATAGAGAAAAAGAAAAAAACTAGAGAGTACATTTGAATTTAAAATCTAAGAGATGCTATCTCAACTTGTACACCACTAATTCAGAATTTTTGACAATTCATACAGAATTCATGTTGGTTCTAGTGAATAAAAATAAAAGCTAGCAGCTCTAGTGCAATATATTTAGTGATAATTCCATTCATATCAATTGACTTGATAGAAACAAATCCATTTTAAATTATATTAAATAAATAAGAACACACGTTTTTAGACTTTCGAAAATGCGTTAGCTAATTTAGTCACAATCATTCTGGATGTATAATGCCATAATGTATCAATATTACCAAGCCTGCTATAACTGAGCCCAAGCATACAAACAAAATAAACAAAATAATGCTGAAAACAATGTTTTTGTTAGAATAGGAATGAAAGGAGAAAGCAATGCATAGAACTTCAAATAAGAAGTAAATAGTCATCAGCAAGTCATAAAAATATATTTATATTCAGTCCAAAATCCAAACATTGAACATTGTCTAGTAGTCAGGAAGTTAACATTGACTGGTTAATCTTAATTTCCATCTAATTCAGGTGATGACATCTAGCACCTATTAGAGAAATGGATATCTTGGGCTGGGCTTGGTGGCTCATGTCTGTAATCCTAGCACTCTGAGAGGCTGAGGTGGGAGGATCACTTGAGCTCAGGAGTTTGAGACCAGCCTGAGCAATAATGAGACCCTGTCTCTACTAAAAATATATATATACACATATATATATAAGAAATGGATATATATATAAAAGAAATGGATATCTTAACATCTTCACCAATCTTTTAGCAAAGATAGGATTAAACATTATCTGTCTCGCCTCTCCCTATCCTAAAATATGGCCGAGTTAGAGACTGCTTAGCTAAGTTCAACATTGATAAATTTGCATATTTATCCATAACCCGAGCCTAGAAATAAGGTTTCTATGATAGTATATCCAGAGAAGGCATCTGTACCAAACACT
This sequence comes from Lepilemur ruficaudatus, assembly GCA_963574885.1. Lineage (NCBI taxonomy): Eukaryota > Metazoa > Chordata > Mammalia > Primates > Lepilemuridae > Lepilemur > Lepilemur ruficaudatus. The sequence continues at coordinate 6,301 of CAUYRT010003516.1, read as the reverse complement.
AAAAAGATTACAAAGAAGATTCTGATGGAAATCCATGTTTTTATCTCATTTATAAATTCATAAATATGTATTTTATTCTACTAAAAATATTCTTTCAAATACATCATTATTATTTCTCTACCAGTTTTAGGTTTAATGCTATTTGAACTTTTTTCTTGTAGTATTTCCACAATTATTGTGAAAAGGATTTAAATAAGAAAATTTAGCAAACCTATCTTATCTAGGGAAACTGAGACAAAACTCTCAATATCCTTTTGTTTACTGTTCTCATTATTTATCTCTAATTTTTATAGTCTTCATGTTTTTCAATGCGTTTTCATAATGCTATGTCATTGGTCTGTTTTATAGATAATGAAATAATTTCAGAGGTACTAACAATCTGAATTGAAGTCATACAGCAAAAAGTGATGGGCCCAGGACCAAACTGTAGATCTCCAGGCTATAAAATCCAACTATCTGCAACATAGCAGTACAGCTGCAAGGAGAGTGGTTTATTAAAAGAATGTTTTTAATTTAAATGTTTATAAACATAATTAAATTCATGAGATTGAGCGTGTTAAATTTTGCAATATCAGAGGAAAATAAAGTTACCAAACAAGCTGTTCAATAATCAATGCTGATGACAAATCACATCAGACAGAGAAACTAGTTGAGTCCTCAACATTAATTACCCTGAGAGAGCTTCATTGTGTAGGATATAACTAGTGAGGAAGTGTTTGAGACAATCTTGGGAATTCTGAAGACCTGAAATGATTCAGAACATAAAAAGTAACAATGCTCACAGACAAACAGATCTCCCCTTCCTGCCACACTTGTGTCAGTTGAGACTCTTTTTGTTGGAAGTGACAGACACCACTTAAGCCTGCTTAAGTAAAACATGGAAATTTACTATAAGGACACCACGCTGCCTCAGAACTCAGGATCATGGGTCTGGGGCTTATGATACTAAAGTCCCTATTTTTAAGTAATACTTTGCATGGATACTTTCTAAGGAAAAGGGAAGAGGCTGGAGTAAAAAAGAGACAGCTCAAAGGACGACTCTGGGTAGAAACATCTAAACAGATCTGTTTCTGAGTGCACAAAGATGCAATCTAAGGGTTCCCACTCAACTGGGAAGACTTGGGCAAGGATGGGGATTGCTAAATCACTGCAGTTTTATAAATGAGGGCAAAAGCGCCAACCAACTCTAGGCATTATGATAATGTGATTTCATTTCTACCAACAGATTGGTGAGGCCTCAGGGCATGAGTTACACATATACTAGGAGTGTGATACAAAAGAGAGGCGGAGATTCTCCACACACCAGCGGAGAACACGACATGAGATTTCTGCACCAAAGCTGCCTACATCAGTGGCTTTGGCACAGTGAAATAGCTTCAGTACTGGGGAAAGCAGGGGGCATGAGGGAGAAGGGTGCCAAGGCAAGAGCCCTGGGCAGCAGCATCTGCTTCTTTGGCACTGGGAAATTTGGCAGCAGACCTCACCCTAGGCAGCAAAGCTGGGGATGGAAAAGAAGTAAAATGATAGTGTTTGGGGGTGTATGTTCTGGTGAAGTACTCTGAGGATAACTCAGAAGTAATCAGTAAAGACTTCATGTGTCTGGAGTGAATGACGCAAAACAAAAAGAATACCATATTTGGATATAGGAGGAAAAAATGGCGGATTAGTGGTGACCTCAAGGCTCTCTGCTCCCAGAGTAAGAGGTGAAGAACACGGACAGCTACACACAAGTGGATCACTCTCCCACAAGAACAGCATCTTGAATCTACAGAGAAACGGGACAGGACAAGCAGCGCTAGAAAAAATAAAAGGTGAATTAGAGAATCCACTGCAAAGTTTGGAGAGTGCGAGATATACAATAGGGAATAGAGCATGGGACAGCCACACCTGTCGGCCGGCCAGGGCAGTGTGATCTGACCCACAGGAGGACGACTCTTCCTCCACTGACTTCCACATCCACTCAGGCAGGGAAGTGCCTGAAGTCAGTGTGAAGTCGTGGCATGGGATGACAGGCTGTGTGGAGTAGAGCCAGGAGCAGGAAACATTTTGAACTCTCCAGTGCTCTGTACTAGGTCCACAATGGTGGGGGGGGGACTGGTCTGAGTGGACACTTCCTGAGTCTGCAGGAGGGAGTTTGGAGACAGGCACCTTGCCTCTGGTGAACAGCAAAAGGGAGGCTCTGCTCCTGGAAACCACTGAAGATTCTGCTGTCACTGGGTGGGACAGAAAGTACAGGACCCCCTACTGTACTGATGTGAGACTGTGGGTCAGGGAAGCAGTGGGGACAGCCAGCAGCTTATTGAGACAGCCTGCCAAATGCAGCACCCGCTACCCCCTGACTCCCCAAGCAGTCACCTCCAGTGCTGGTTCTCTTTTGGTGGGCAGCCGCCATTATGGGGGTCCATAGCCTAGAAATGCTGTGGCATGTTGCAGTTCTGGCCACTACCCCTCTCCAGCCTAGCAGGGCAAGTTCAGGCAATGGTCTCAGGCAATGCCCCGTCCCTGCCTAGCAGAACAGGTCCTGCCCTTGGAGGAAGGGAGTAACTAGAGAAGCTGCTTTCTTAACATTTCTCCCCCAACCCGGCCACTTACCTTTTCGTGTGGGCAGGGTAGGCCCCACCCCTGGAGGTGAGGAGTGATGAGAGAAGCCAATTTCTGGGTTGAGTCCCATGGGGGCCTCAGGCGGCACTCCTCTTGCCCAGCTGCTGGTATTTCATGCCAACTAGACAAATCCCGCCCTTGGAGGTGGGGAGTAATGACAAAAGCTGCTTCCTGGGCTGAGACCCTCAGGGGTCTCAGGTAGGGCCCCTCCCCCCAGCCCAGCAGCTTGACTTTGTCTCCAGCAGGGCAGACCCCACCCTTGGAGGAGGGGAGAAATAAGAGAAGACATTTTCTGGGCTTGGATGTGCAGCTGTCTCAGGCAACAAGCCCAACCCCCAGCCCAGCAGGGCAGACTCTGCTGTTGAAGGCAGGGAGAAGGGAGAAAAGTCACTTTCTCAGTGTGACTGGCATAAATCCATGGGATCTTGGAACTAAGCAAAGGGGGACAGAGGGTTGTTTTAGTCCAGTGGGTTGGTTTTGATTATTTGATAAGAACATCACACTAGGACTCACCCTTGGTGCCCAGGCCACTGCCAACTTTGGGGCTTGTGGACTGGGAAGGAAAATCCTGGCCAGAGTTCTCAGCATTGCACCAACTGACACCTCCCACCTGGAGCTGCCTTGCAAATGTAGTGAAAGAGCCCTGAATAACATATTAGCAGCTCTTCCCTAGCAGCAGATCAACCACAGAAGTATATGCTCTCAGGCTTGCAGGTACCTGTTGACCTTACCCCACCTAAAGTGACAACAGGGCTCAAGTAACCCTTGGGAGTGATAAGACATTTCCCAAAGATTGGGGAACTTGTATACCCCATTTGGGGGTTTAGAACCCAACACAAAGGCATTAGAGTACCTTGATAATTGACTCCTCTATGCAAACTACAATCAACAACAAAGAGGGTAACCCCGTAGCTCAACACAGTGCCTTCCATCTCAAACTAGTGGAGGGCAGTGAAGACACACACACAAGAGTGCTTCACCACCTGGGAGCTTAAGCAAGCGGTTCAAACTCATCAATCTCCTTTAGCAAGAGGTGAAGACAATAGGTCAGAGATAACCCAACAGACTAAAACACCTCTAAGGCAATATATGACCAGAGCACATCTCCCAAGCACTGTCAAGGAACGTTCCATTGGGGACTTGGAGATAAGGCCATAAACCTGCCCCAGCACCCCCAGTTCTCGACAAACTCACCTGATGAGAAAGAATCAGCAAAATAACAAAGGAGACATGAAAGATCACAGAGAAAAGTCATCCTCAAAAGAAAACATTCAATCTCCATCAATGGATACCAACTTACATGATATGATTAAACTGACAGAGGAAGAATTACAAATTTGGATTGTAAGAAAACTCAATGGAATTGAAGAGAAAATAGAATCCCAACATAAAGAAGCCACAAGAACAATACAGGAAATGAATGAAAATTTCTCTAAAGAAATTGAAATACTACGGAAAAACCAAACAGAAATTCTGGAAATTAAAGATGCATTTAGGAAACTACAAAACACAGTGGAAAGCCTCAAGAACAGAATTGATCACACAGAGGAAAGAATCTCAGAGCTTGAAGATAATGCCTATACACTAAACAAATTGGATGAAGAAAAAGAACACAGAAACAAGAGACAAGACCAAAGCATACAAGAAATGTGGGATTATGTAAATAAGCCAAATATAATAATTATAGGCATACCAGAGAGAGAAGAAGAAGGTACACAACGGCTGGAAAACTTATTTCATGGAATACTGGAAGAAAATATTCCTGGCCTGGCCAGAAATCTAGATATCCAGATACAAGAAGCACACAGACCTCCTGGGAGACTCAATGTAAAAAGGCAATTACCACGTCATATAGTTATTAGGCTGACCAAAGTAAACATGAAAGAAGCAATCCTTCGAGCAGTGAGGTGAAAACAGCAGATTATCTACAAAGGAAAACCTATCAGACTAAATGCAAACTTCTGAACTGAAACTTTACAAGCCAGAAGGGACTGAGTGCCTATCCTTAATCTTCTAAAACAGAATAATGGCCAACCTAGAATTCTCTACCCAGCAAAACTAAGCTTCATCTATGATGGAGAAATAAAGACCTTCCCAGACAAGCAATCACTGATGGAATTTGTGAAGACCAGCCCAGCCCTACAGGAAGTACTCAGACCTGCATTACACAGTGAGCAGCACAATAGACACCCTCCAAAGTAAAATCACTCAAGAGTTAAAGTCTAGAACCTGTATTCCATGATGACTCAAGGAGTAAAACAAAACAATAGGACTTCACCCAACAATATGAATGGAAATCTACCTCAAATATCAATCCTCTTAATTAATGTGAATGGCTTGAATTGTCCTCTGAAGAGACATAGACTGGCAGAGTGGATAAAAATCCACAAGCCTAGTAACTGCTGTCTACAGGAAACGCATTTAACCCACAAAGATGCTTTCAGGCTCAAGGTCAAGAGATGGAAAATAATCCTTCAGGCAAAGGGAAGCCAAAAGAAAGTGGGGTTAGCTATACTTATTTCAGATAACATAAGCTTTAAAATAGCAAAAGTAAGAAAGGACAAAGATGGCCACTATATAATGGTGAAAGGGAGGATCCAACAGGAAGACTTAACAATTCTTAATATTTATGCACCCAATTCAGGAGCACCCAGATACATAAAGCAAATCCTGTCTGATCTAAATAGCATGATAAACAATAATGCCATAGTAGCTGGGAATTTCAACACCCCACTGTCTGAACTGAACAGATCTTCCAAATAGAAAATAAGCAAGGAAATAATGGACTTAAACAGAGTTCTAGAACAAAAAGTTCTAACAGACATCTACAGAACATTTCACTCAAATAAAGCTGAATATACATTCTTCTCATCAGCTCATGGAACTTTCTCCAAAATTGATTGCATACTAGGCCACAAATAAGACCTTAACAAATTCAAAAAACAAGAAATTATACCATGTATCTTCTCAGCTCAGAGTTGTATAAAATTAGAGTTCAATTCCAACAGAAATACTCACCACTTCACAAAGTCATGAAAATTAAACAATCTCTTATTGAATAACTGTTGGGTCAAGGAGGAAATACAGAGGGAAATCAAAAGATTCTTTGAACTAAATGATAATGGGGACACAAGTTATCAAAATCTGTGGAACACAGCAAAAGCATTCTCTCAGGAAAACTAATGGCATTAAATGCTCACATCGAAAAAATGGAAAGCTCAAAAATCAACAAACTAATAAACATTCTCAAGAAATTGGAAAAGGAAGAGCAAATCAAGTCCAAACCTAGTAGAAGAAAAGAAATAACTAAGATCAGAGCAGAACTAAATGAAATTGAGAACAAAAGAACTATACAGAAAATCGACAAAACCAAAAGCTGGTTTTTCAAAAAGATAAACATAATTGACAGCCCTCTTGCTAGACTGACAAGAACTAAAAGGGAAAGGACTCCAATAAATTCAATTAGAAATGAAAAAGGAGAGGTCACAACAGATACCATGGAAATACAAAACATTGTCTTTGAATACTATAAAAACCTATATGCCCCAAACTTACATAATGTGGAGGAAATGGACAAACTCCTGGAGACATACAACCTTCCTAAGTTCATGCAAGAGGAAATAGAATTCCTGAACAGACCAATATCAAGAATAATTAAAAACCTTCCAAAAGGGAAAACTCCCAGACAAGATGGGTTCAC